>CAVNYN010272008.1:0-14802 GCA_963692815.1 Nyctanthes arbor-tristis | reverse complement strand
CGCTCTTCCGATCTTTTGTTAGATTATTAATTTATAGACTTTCTTTCAATTTTAACCTTTATGCCTATTTAATGATATGGGTGTCCATTAACATTTCTTTTAAATTAATATATCAATGTAGTAATTAAATACTGGGCAAACATAGAAACGAAAAATTAAATAGATCGGAAGAGCAATTAGACTATATTTTTTATATGGCCTAAAATAGAATACTGGACTATCTTTTGAGTTAATTTTTCTTGGGAATGAGAATATTATGGGCCTCAGGAGGATAAAATAATTGATAATGGTACGTTTGGGTGCCGTGAAGATGGCCTTTAAATATGTCTACTTTAAATGGTTCGTGAGCAAGATTCTCCTCCCAATGGCTCCCATGCTGAAGGTCGGTCGACAGTGTAACATTTGTCTTCTGGTTCTTTCATTGCCAAACGTGACCTAGAATCTCACTGTCACGCACAAAACTTCTGATACCACGCGCGGACGCGGAGCCTGAAAATTATCTTCTCAATCAATGATAACCATGTGTTAAATGACACTTCTCCTCTCAATCCTTTTATAGAAACAGATTTTTGAAAGACCACCAATTAGTGCACGACATATTTAAATAGAAAATAAAAAAAATCCTACTTGGGGTTAAAATGAATTACAATTAGGAAATCAAAATAGGATTTTCGGAATAAGAAATAAACTAAAAAAATCATGGATAAATTCAAGCGACCTTTTCTTAAATCCAAACGATCTTTTCGTAGGCGTTTGCCCCCGATTCAGTCGGGGGATTGAATTGATTATAGAAACATAAGTTTAATTAGTCGATTTATTAGTGAACAAGGAAAAATATTATCTAGACGAGTGAATAGATTGACCTTGAAACAACAACGATTAATTACTGTTGCTATAAAACAAGCTCGTATTTTATCTTTGTTATCTTTTCTCAATAATGAGAAACAATTTGAATGAACCGAGTCAACCGCTAGAACTACTGGTTTTAGAATCAGAAATAAATAGGCTTATTCTTTGTTCACTTGAATTAGAATTCCAATCGGAACTCAAAGGTAGATTTTTTTTTTTTTTTGACAAATCCGAGAATCCAGATTTTATCATCGTGTCGTAAGAAAAAAAAAAGAATCGGAAAAGAAAAATTTTTTTTGAATGTGTTCATTCATTTTGACTACTTTAGCATATTTTCTCATAGTAATTTCGACTCTACCTTCATGGAGTTCATTCTCCGGGAAACTCTGTTTAAATTATTCCGCGTGCACTGATTAGTTGTCAGGCTCTGAAAACAGAGCCCAATCTATTTCTATAGAAATTCACCTTCCCCTCCCCCCAAAAAATACATATATTAAAAAAACTTTATTGATTTTTTTTACACGGAAACTTTATTAATATTATTAGTTTTTCTTGTTTTTAACTTATTAATATTATTGGTAATTGTAAAATATAATTTAGAATATTTACTCATATATCATTTCATTTATTTATATTTTACTTTAATTGTACTTTTAGAGTAAGATTAATGTTGGGGAAAAACTCAAAGAGAAAAAAGCCAAGGAGAAAAAATTAAGGAGAAAAAATCTATTTTCAAATAATATATAAAGAGAAAAAGTGGGGATCTGAATTAGACACATGACGAAATTTTATTAGATTGGATGGACTTGGAATTGGGGAAAAGAGTATTTTATTAGATTAAAGAGTAGTGGGAATTGGGGGAGAGCTAAATGAGATTGGCCCCTCATTTATTTTCTCCCCCTCAAATATAGGTTTTTACACCTTCCATTTGACACATTATTTGAGGTTTTGAGGGGAAAAAACTTAAAGTTTAAGTTTTTTCCTCTAACACTAGTTGTGCTCTTACCATGCATAATAAATAAAATGCCTATTGAAAAACTAAAAAACTACCATGCATAATAAATAAAATGCCTATTGAAAAAATAAAAAACTAACTGAGAAAAGTGGATTATAATTTGAGACAACTAATTGAGAAAAGTGGATTATAATTTGAGATAGAAATTTTATTTTTTATTTTTTATTTTTTTTGGGCATTGATAGGGAAGTGAATTAATGAAGTATTAAAGTCGGGCCATATATCATGATTTGATAGGACAAACGACACAAAGCCTCCTTTACAAATCAAACTGATAGATTACCATATATATATATATATATATATATGTATGTAAATTAATTTGCGATACTTTTGTACTGTAGTTTTTCAGTTAAAAAGTCTGTTAATAAGGTTTTTTTCCAATATTTTGTTTTCTATTACGGTAACTCATATGCTAATTTTTTCAAAATTTTTAATTTTTCATTCTCTTTTACTTTATCCATCCAATTTTTTGAAATAAGATTCACTATTCAGTTTAATAACTAATAGATATTTATTATCATTTAATTGTTTAAATTATAAATAAATTTGATTATGTAATGATATATAAGTGTCTATGTGATTAAAATATTTGTAGTTTATAATTCATAAAACAATGAAAATTAATTAATATGAATAAAAAACTTAATTTATAACTTATATTCGTCAAATAATAATAAAACAATAGAAATATAAATATGAATGAGGAACTTATTTGATAGCTCATGTTCATCAGATAATAAGTTGTTTTGAAACTTTTATTTTGTATGAATTGTATTGATTAAATTTAATATTTAATTAATTAAACCTATACATATCGTTAGTTAGATTAATTGAAAATTATAATTGTAATTTTTCTTAATGTTTCCCACTATAAATATTAATAAATAGATTACAACTACTTTTCTTTAAACATATATATATGATTACTTTTATATATCATTAATTTATATCATCTTCATGCTATCTAATTTTATTTGTTTCAAATAATAAATATTTTCAAAATACGTGACACTGTCAAACTAACAACTATTTCGTACGATGTTACTTATCTAAATTAGTGCTAAAAAATAAAATAATATTTATTTGTGTTAACAATAATAGTATGGTTAAATTTTGCTATAAATTATAGTTATTTTAACATGGCAAGAATAAAACTATATTATTATTTGGTTGATGTTAAAAACTAATTATTCTTTATTTAGTAACGTATCCTACAAAATTTCAGCATACTAAAAAATAAAATTATGATTTTCATATTATTTATTTTTTTAAAAATAATTTGATATCTATTCTTCTTGTGTAACGCAAGGGTGAAAATATAGTTATTATTAATAATAAAATACCAGTTTAATTTAATAATAATAAGTGAATAGCAGTATCCGAGTTATACTTTTAAAGTGATTTTTTAATTAATGACGCTTGTATGTCATCATTATTCAAAATAATAATGAAGTAAAGGTTAGTTTATCTACAAAATTAACAATTTTTTAATCAAAACATATCAAATTTGTCATAACATAGACCAGTTCAATTATTATTTCTATGATGATATGTTGATTTTTTAAGGTAGGACCAGACCAATTATTTCTTTGGTAGCTCATAATCCCAATGGAATTACCATAAATTGACCAAATTACTAGCACCTACAATGAGAACTTATACTAGTGATCAAGAAATTCAATTCGCCCAATTTTGACTAGTCCTAATTGTAATTAGTGCCTACAATAATCTATATATATTAATAATAAAAGAAGTGGTCTGGCGTTGTAATTTTCCACCACTGGTCTGGCATCATAAAAATACTAGTGACGTCATTGATGACGTCACTGTTAGATAACAATTAAATTTGTTTTATATTTTTTAATTTTTCTCTACTTTTTATTTTTATTTTATTATCTATTTTTTGGGTAATTAATAATATTTTCTTAAAGAAGTTTATAGGAATCGCTTTGGATAATTATGAGTTTTATTCTGATTATACTGGATAATAATTAAATTTGTTTTGCATTTTTAAAATTTTCCCTACTTCCTCTTTTTATTTTATTATTATATTTTTTTTTGATAATTAAGAATATCTTCTTAAAGAAATTTATAAGAATCTCTTTGGATAATTATCAATTTTATTCTGATTATACTGGATAATAATTAAATTTGTTTTACATTTTTTTAAAATTTTCCCTTACTTTCTAATAAAATAACTTAAATATTAAAATAAATTTCACGAACTTTCTTCCTTAAAAAATAACAGATGATTTTTTGTATAATTAGGAATCTCCTTTTTTAAAAAAATTATAACAAATAAATTTCATTGAAATTTATTCTGATTAAGAGTTTATATTAATTTTTTATTTTTATTTTGTGTTCCCTTTAAAGTTTTGATTTACTACACACGTGCGTGCAATATAATCAGTTGTTGATTTGATTAGATAATTTTTTTACATTAAGTTTTCTTAGTGGCACTATTATTATTTTATTTTGAAAATGATCTAAAGTCAGATATATAACACCAAATGATTTATTGTGATTTCCCATGTGGTGTACCCCAATGTATTATATGACACCATTAACATACTATATTATATTGTATTAAATCGAAACTATGTGTGACTGCTAAATCAACTATACAATACTTTTATTACATTTAATACATGTTTGATTGAGAATAAGTACATGATAATATTGAATTTTCTTATTGATGTTCTTCTCCTTGTGCAACGTACGAGTGAGAATTCTAGTAGTAGTAATAATAATAATAATCTATTCAAAAAATAAAAATAATAATAACAATAATCTACAATTTGAGCTCATCTAGTCTGGAAAGAGAGGTAAAATAGAAGCCAAAACAACTAATTTCTTCTTTTTGAAAGTAAAACAACTAATAATTTGTATAAACAAGAATTAGTAAATCATTAGTCGTGGTTTGATCAAGTATCGCGATAGTTATATACTCACATTTTGGGTGGAAGGCCCCAGTTTCGAACTATACTTATCTTTTCCTTTCTCACCCTTGTATATCAAAAAGAAAAAAAAAAAAGAGTTACTGTATCATTAGTCAAAGGATTAGATGTTAGGGCTTCAAAATAGGCACGGAGTCTGAAATCGAAAACACAAAAAGGAAAAAATAAAAAATAAAAAAACGAATTTCTTGATTAAAAACAACACTTAATATCGAACCTACCCCCTAATAATTTTGCAGACATATAATCTAATAAAAAATTCCCACCAAACCCTGATTGGTATTAATTCGATTCGATGAATGGCGGTGGACTTTCTGCAAGAACTTCTTGTCTTGAAATAAAAATTTGAAGAGTTTAAGCATGTATATTCCAATAAAATAAAATCATTATATTTTAACAATTTCTAAAATACATAAAATTTCAAATGCCTTGCATCGTGAAAAGTGTCTTATTTCTATAGTAGTCTTCATAGGTGAGAGCACAATTAATGTGAAAGAAAAAATTCAAAATAATTTGGGTTTTTTTCCTCAACAAACTCAATTAATATAATGAATTTAAGGTGTAAAATGCTATGTTTCTTTTTGGGGGGAGGGGGTAAATAAGGCCCCGCCTTCCAAATTTTGTTTGTTCTACAAACCTTTCAATTTAATAAAATTTTGCCATGTATCCAATTCATATATCCCTTTTCCCCTAGCCATTATTTAGAAATAATTTTTTTCCCTCTGATTTTTTCTCTTAGTTTTTTCCTCTCAACTTTTTCCCCCTACACTAATTTTACTCTTATCGCAAATCCATGTCAATTGGAGATAAATTATTGTTCGTATTGGTAATTATCAATTCATTATCACAAAATAAATGATATGATTGCATTAATTAAGTGGAGTCAAGCTGTTTTGCATCAGACATTAGAATGTTGTTTTTAGCAAATAGTCAATAATGTGGAAGCTTGCAATGAATTAGGATTAGATAGAGGGTTTGCCTCCTAATTTTGGATTATTACATCCAAGTTAAGCAAAGATTAGAGCCTTTAATGATGATATATAGTTTACTCGGGTTATTATATAATTAAAAAAATATCTAACGCAACAATTTTCGTAGCCTACTGTGCACATGCGGAAATTTATTATTTAACTTGTTTTTTGTTAGAAAAAAAAAGGGGAGAAATGTAGTAGTTAGAGATAAAGTTCTAAACTAATAATAAAATAGTTCGGTCATAGAAACATATCGGGCTCTAAGTTTGAAGACCGACCACCAATTACGGAGGGCCACGTCATCTATGTTGAGATAATGTTGAGTGATAGATATTATGCTAATAGTTCTATTCTAGTATCAAATGGAATTAACTTCGTGATGTGATGGAATAGAGAGAATATGAGGATAATATGGTGCATGTGTTAACATTATTTGTCGGTTGTGAGTAGTTTTACTCATTTGTTAAATTTTTTTCTCTTCATACTCTTAATATATGTGAGCCCTTTTTGTTGCATGTATGCATGCTACGTGGTTAGGTATATCTATGTAGAGGCGGAATTTTTTGGGGGGGGGGGGGGGGGTGTGTGCTAGGCTTGAGCCTAGCTGGCCAAAAACTCCTTTTTTTTTTTTTTCTTTTTCTTCTTCTTCGTTTTTTTGGGGGGGAAAGATTTAATATTTGTGTTACCAACTTGCTTTGGAAATTTTACAAACTCATAGTTAAAAAATGATCTTTAATTTTTAAAGTTCGGGTCCAACTTGCTTACGTTTTATTTATGTTTAAAAGAGAAGTTATAGGAAATTTTTCTCAGTGATGATGTGCTAAATAATTTATAGCTTAATATTTTTTTAAGTATTACAGTACAATTTCTACTAGCCCATTAAGAAAAAAATTTCTGGTTCCACCCCGGTCTATGTAAAAAATTTCAAGCACCAGACATTTCGTATCGTTACAGTACAAAATTAGATGATGCGGTATAATACCAACCATCTATATGAATTTAGAAGAAGTGGTGATGTGTTGATAATATCATCGTCTTGTGCCATTATAAAACATATGTTTGGTGACTAGTCCATGAAATTTGCTATGTATTCATGTGATATGGTATTCACATTTTTGGCTTTAAACAAAACGCTTTTGCTGAATTGGATCACCACTTAACTGATAAAGTTGGACCCAACCATTGCTCACTTTCGTGATGTACATTTTTTTTCCTCTTTTTTTTTTTTTTCGGCATCTAATATTATACTTCTAATCCAAGATTTTTTTTCAAAGCCTATATTCAACAAGTGTCAGCTTACTCTTGTTTAGATCATAATTACGTTTGTAAACTAATTTTAAGGAAAAATATAAGAGAATGATTAGAGTTGAATGGTGGAGATTTGTATAATATTTACAAGTCATATAAAATATGTAGATGTAATTGATTTTATTAACTTTTATTTAAAGGTAAAGATTGATTCCTAGACATAGGCGGAATACTAGGGATGGAATATTGCCTTTGTTGAGTCTGGGTTAGATTGTGCTGACGTGTTACCCTTGTGCTGGTGTTTTACTTGGCCAGATATATCACACCCTCAATTTTATTACCATATTATCTCGAAATATCAGTAGCGGAAGTGTTTTTATATATATCTCAATTCAAAATCGAGGGCGAGACTTTACAAATATAAGTTAAACATTATTATACATAATATCATTCTGCAATAACTATTATGGCTACTCATAACGAAACCTTGGCAACGCACCGAAATTTCAATCACATATATGTATCTTCTCTATCATTGGGACGATCCGACCACAAGCTTCTATTTCAATACCTACAAGGTTGTTAAAGGGACATGATCCAACCCATGGCTTGCCTAACTTTTCAAATATCATTCTTCAATCATCTATAAAATTGTAGAAAGAGGGAGTATAGTTTTGCATATAGTGGAAACCTGTCTTTGAGGTTACTACGAATGTAATTAAGAAGTTATTACCTTTTGTATTAATAAATATGACCACTTCTCTATAATATATATGCTTACGCTTTATAATACACCGTGTTTCGAATTCAGATGTTAAAGATGAAACTGACATGATATTTATTATGGCTTTTTATGTAATTTTAATTCTATTTTTTTCCTCTTTTTTTAGTTATTTTTTAATGGGGTGGGTAACGGGTATTTTTTTGATACCAGCCACGAATGTCCCCCGCCCCATACCCGATTCAATCGGGTATGGGGCGGGGAATTCCTTAACGGGGCAGGGACGGGAGAAGGCACACCCGCTCCGATCCCGCCCCATTGTCATTCCTAAATACACGTGATAGTCTTTATAATGATTTGAAATTTACTTTTCGAGGTAAATGCTTTCTAATGATTTTGTTTTACTTTGTTAATCAAGGAGCTATACCTACTAATATACTCGTTGTGTTATTCACATTTTATTGAAAAATCTAGTTTCAATGATTCTTTAAAATTCAACAACTTGCTAGTCTAAGTACTCAACTTTATAGAAGGTTAAACTCTATAAGATAAAACCATTTTATTCGTTTTGTATGTCTCATCCTCGTTATTTGTGTTGACACTTCTGTTATAGATTTTATTAATCAATATAAGATATTCGAAAATATTGTAAAGCTAGTTGGGGCGTGACAAAATACCCATATGATCTATCATTTTTTATTTTCTTTTCTGAAGAAATTCAAGGGATCCAGTTCAAATTTGAAATTCTTTCAAGCACGAACACCAAATATCGTTTTTCTTAAAGATACATGAAACATTTGAATTGTTGAGTAATGAAGTTTTAAATTGATTTTTTGAAAATTATTTTCATTAAAAATATTTTTCTAAAAAAATTATGGTTGTAAAATAATGGAAATTACATAAGAATATGTTTGCATGTTTAAAAAATGTGGGGTTGAACTGATTTGATGAAAACAAAGAGAATTTTTTTTAAAAAAAATGAAAAATGAAATGTTTTGAGTACAAGCTTAAATTGTTGTATTGTAAAATAGAAAATAAAATTTACTTTTTCCGTATAAAACTCAAGAAAATATGACACAAGTCTTTGACTCTTTATAAGATATCTAAAATTCTCTTATGAACTTTTGGTTGTTAAAAGGGCCAATCGATAAGAAATATGATTTTCCAAAAAGCTCTATTGAGAACTTTTGGTTGTTTTCTATAGTTTTGTTGATATAAAACAATGCTACCATTTTTTTAAAGAAAAATTCTTTAAAAATCCTTTGGAAATAAAAAAGAAATAACCTTCCACGTGATCAAAATTCATCTAAGGTAAGATGTGGTTGATGATTAAATTCAAATAAATACACACCAAAACCAATTTGATTCACATTTATTAATGGTTCCTCCATTTTTGGTTGGGTGGGTGGCCCTTTTTGGAGGGAAAAATCTAAATAGACAAAAAGAGGTACAAAAAAGATGACAAAATTAACAAGTGGTTATGTGATAATTGTTAATGGAAAAGTGATGTAATGTGTTGAAAAATAAGATTATGTCATATATTTTTTATATATGGTTTTATTCATATAGCATAACCCTTCTTGGAGTGGGCATTGAGTAAAACTATGGGGGTCTATCTAGTGAATATTGACTATTTGATGAACTCAAGAAAATGGCCCCAGATGGCTTTCTGGCTATCTGAACAAATTTTTGGTTTATAATAAGAGTACTAACTTTCTGCGTGGCGAAATCAAGAATTAACATGTGAATTTAAGGTGTCTGAGTTTTGAATACATGTATAAGTTCTTTATTGATCAAAAGTACTGAGTTTTTAATACTCGACAGAGCCATATATTTTCTCAGTACATAGAAATAATTAGATATATCTAAAGGGATGTTTCTGGGGCCATATTTAATGCACTTTTCCCATTTGCACTTCCAACATCTTCATCTCTAAAGAAAAATCTACATAATTTAAAATTGAAATATACACACACATATAAAGTAATACTATTTAGATGTTAAAAATGATCGAACAAATTTGTGAGTTAATAGTTATCTAGTATAAAATGAGCACCATTACTGCTCGTATTATAATTTTCTTTATTCAATGCAATATTTTACATGTTGATCATCGTCGTCATCAGCGAAGTACCCGATCTTTGCAACTCATCTTCACCTAAGTAGTTGAATTAGTAGTCCCATATCTTTATTTTTATAAATTCAAAAGAAATTCATACAGGAATTTACTAGTAAACTTTATTTAATCAGTTGTCTTGTCTTGCCACTCTTTGTCTTGGTTCAATGGGCTGCAGTCAATTGGCAGCTGTATCAACCCTTATTTTTGTCATTTATTAGGGACAAACCCCTGTTCTGCACATTTGCCAAACCGATGTTCTGCACATTTGCCATTCCAAAATTCCTCAGTTTCTCGAACTTTATAGGACCAAGTTGTTGTAATAATTAATTATTAGTCATGACCAAGTTGCAATGCCAACCCAAATATTTAATGGGAATGAATACGAACCATTCTAGAGAGACACGTAAAAGTGACATTAATGAGTGACATTTTTATGTAACACACTTTCATTGAGTGATGATCACATAGTTATTTTTTCATTATCTAATGCAAATGTACCACATAAGAATGTCACTTATTAATGTCTATTTTTCATGTCTCTCTAGAATTTTTAAATGAATATTGTACACCAAAATAAGACCTTCTGTTGGAGATATTTAGCCCTCTGATTGAGGGGGGCCAAAAGAATTGCACTTTACTCATGTGAAGCGGTGAGATTGGGGATCGGGGCCAGGTGGGATAGGCAGTTATGTTAGGAAGAAGAGGGATTTGAGTTGTAAGAGTTCACCCTTTGCATTTGCTGGCCAAAAATCACTACAGGCCTGCAATTTTGACTGAAACTTTTTTATGCTCAGGCCAAAAAAGAAAAAGAAAAGAAGAGAGCTTTACCCGAGCTTTTGCTCGGGCTTTTTTTGAGCTGGGCTCGACTCATTAGTTTTTTTTTTCTTTTTCGAAAGAAAAAATTGAAAAAAAAAATCAAAATAAAAATTGTGAAGGCAAGTTGTATGCAGGCTGCAGCGTGCTTTTATATGGGCTGGCCACCGGCAGGTCTTGCAAGCCTGTTGGGCTGGCTAGCCCAGGCCTTGCCCCATTTTTGGAGGCTTGGCTCCAAATGGGCAAGTTGGCTTGGCTCAAACATTTTAGAGGTCAAGTCACGGGTTGCTAGAGCAAACCGGCTCGTTTTACACCCCGAGGTTGATGTAGGGCTCGGATTCTAGTTCCATCTCTACCACTATTTGGTGTTAAAGTTTCGACGGTCTTCTTTAGAAAGAGTGGTAAGATGACATTTTACGTTTCAAAATAGGCATTTTCTCAAATGAACTAAAATCAAATACATTTCAAGTATTTTCAGCCACGTTTGTAATTTTTGACCTTTCATGTAAATTTCTCTTGATTTTCCATGAAAGAAGTCAATATACATGACTAGGTTGATATGATTTTCAAAAGTCAAGACAATCATCATAGCTGTCGAATTAAACGTGATCAGCTTCTATATAATACCGAAAGCAACACAATGTACAAGTTGGTTTTGAGTCACATTAACAATTCTCACTTTTCAAATGTTCACGACGTCTCAAAGATCACCGTTTATCCATCCCAATGTTTAAAATAGAAAACTTTTCCATTGCTTTCATTGAGCAAAATCACCAATTGTCTCCATCAACACAAAGTTATTATCATCAATGATTTGGACAAGTTGATCTTATCATTCAAGTCACAAAGTGTCTTTTTAGCTTTCCAAAATCCGCCCCTGCTTCCATACTTATTAAAATATCTTGAAGATCTGTTATCAACTGCCACAAATATCCAAATACATCCACAAAATATTCCCAAGATTCTTAAGAGTTTGGCCAACTTGACAAATGCTAAAAGCACATTCAAGAGAGTTTGATGAAATGATGACATTAGGCTATACTCTAAAGTGGATATACTCTATGTATTTAATTAAACTATGTCTTAATTAAGACCAATGATTACAAAGTTTAGGCAAAGAGGAAAAGGGGGTTTTGGGGGGTATGGAGATTAATATAGAAAATACAAAAGGAAAGAGGAGTAATGGCCCAACTCAAGATTGAATATTGGTAACTAGGGCTACAGTCAAAGAGGTACTCTCAAAGTGTGTAAACTTATCACTTTTTAATGGAAAAGATGATGGGGTTTGATTTAATTTTGTTTGCCTCCTAATCTTATGGCTTTGAGCACATGTCATTGTTAGAGAAAAGGTGGTCATGTAATTTCAATTTGAAACGCGAAGGTTTCCATCTGATGTTAGGTTTGGTTCATTTTGATGTAAAAATAGAAAACGACATGTATCTAATTTTATACTTGTAACATAGATATGTCATGATAGAAAAGATCTCTATAGACATTCATATAAACCTTAAGTCATTTAGTCACGTTTATATTTATTTTGTTCAGCTAAATACTGGTAGTTTGGATATTCATCACGTTATTATCAACCATCGAGTTTTCTTACTTATTAAATCCAAAATTATTGCCCTCAATTAATACACAAAGCATTGCTATATATAATTTTAGAGTAATGCTACATGAACATTCAAAGTGACACTTAAGGTGCCACCCCCTCTTATATGGAGGGGGCAGGATCCACCGCATTAATGAGATAGGGTCTCGTTCCATGTAAAGGGTGTCAACTAATTAAGGTGATATATATTGGGTGGTGAAGTAGTATTTTGAAGTAGTATTTTTTAATTTTTATCTACATAATGAGTAAGACTAATCATTGGTATTTATTTTGGAAAGTCATTATCCAAAGTCTATATATATATTTATTTATTTATTAATAGAAAAGGCATTTTCATTAATAAAAGATGATGATGGGTTCACAGCCTTCCATTTATTTATTTCGAAAGAAAATCACAGCTGAAAAAAGAATTTATTTGAATAATATTATTTATATTTGTATTGAAATCCAATATTAGACAAGGATGATGTATGTTCTATAAAAATATGAAACAATTGACAAAATCAATTTTCAATAATAAGTAATAAATACAAATTAAACTAGAGATTGGTCGAGATTAGAAGTTACTTTAACATCACACAAACGTCAAATTTGCAAGATTCTTTCCCATGCCATTTTTAGACATTGATTATTACTTATTTATAGTTTTACCTATTAAAATTTTTTTAAAACATATAATTTTGAGGAATTTCAAGGGAGGGGTATTGGTATAAACTCGAACCCAGAATCTTATCATGATAAATTGTGCACTTTTTGTCACTTAAACCATCACCCTTAGCCCACTTGTTACAAATTTACCAATTAAGGATAGATTTCACATCTGGAAATAATAAAATAATTAAATAACATATAGATATTTAAATTATTTCTTTTAATTATGTTAATTTTTTAAGATGAGCTCTCAAAAACAAATCTACATAGAATTGTATTGAATATGTGTATTCTAAATTCTGATTGAGGAATGAAGGCGGCGATGATGGAAAAGTGGGTTAGATTTTTATAATAAGAAGTTTAATTTGTCACATGAATGCACGAGGCCATATCTAAATTAATAGTCCACTGTTCCACGATATACCATCATAAACGTAGGTAGGGGCCCTTCTTACACCTTTTTTCCTTCTTTTTTTAAATATTCTCACAATCATTTCATCATTTCAACAATTAAATTTAAAAAAAAGAAATTCTCTTTTCCCTATATATGTAATGTTTCTTTTCTATTTGGGGATACAATAATCCTAGATCGTTAATTAATTATTATTATATTCTAAAACTATTTTAGATCTTCAACTCTAATTAGTGTATTTTTTCCCATATATATATATATATATATGTATGTATGTACACTCTCAAAATCGTTTCACAATCTTCCTAGTAAGGTATTTTTTTCATGAGATCAAATGTTCAAGATCATGAGAAACTAAGAAACTAATTAATTACTTATTTAGGGGTTTTCATTTGTAAACGCCCTTTCCATCAAACCTTCAAGAGATGCAAAGCATAAAGATGGGTGTTAAGTAGGGAGAACTAGATTTGAGACATCCAAGAAAATGCTCTATTCGTTATACTTTGTCTATATGAATTATTTTATTAGTGAAAAAACCAATAAAATTTTAAAAATATTGTATCTTCAATTAATGTTCATAGATCCCTGTCAAGACATATGTGGTCTGATGACATTCATATTAATTTCACACTCTCTATATTAATGTTCGATTACTCTTTCCTACAATCTCGTTGTAATTAAAAAAAAAAAAAGTTTGTAGATCCAAATGCAACACGGAGAATAAGTTGACACAAGTGGTCAAACCTTCAAACATATAGTGGGACTCAAAAGAGTCAAGATGCACAACAAAGCCGGACGAATAAGCAGACATATTCTCTAGGCAATATGTGATTCTTCAACTTTTGTTCTGTCCTCTCCATCTAAGTACTAATCTAAACAAACAATATCAGATCATGAATTTCTCTCTCTCACACACAGGCACACGTGTGCATACACATGCAAATATATGCACACATTCCTCTCAGAAACTTAGTCATTTTGTTCAGTGAAAGACAGAGAAACAGAGAGGAGAAAACACCTCAAAAAATGGACATCTTGTGGAGTTTCCTAATCACTTCTGCATTACTACTACTCTCTGCAATATTCCTTCATAGCAAGTTCAAGAGTTTCATTCTTTCAAGTAATCACACAACCCCACTTCCTTTAGGCACACTCGGATGGCCCTTTGTTGGAGAAACCATTGACTTCATCTCTTGTGCCCTCTCCGACCGCCCCGAGATCTTCATGGACAAGCGTCGTCGCATGTAATCCCCCCCCCTCACGAAAAAAAAAATGAAAGAGAACTTTTTTTATTTAAATATAAATTGATGTCATGTGTCCTATCTGTATAATTCGTGATTTGGGGGTCTATTTGACTTGCAGGTACGGGAAGGTATTCAAGTCACACATATTTGGGAGTGCAACTATAGTTTCGACGGATGCAGAAGTGAG
>CAVNYN010272005.1:0-35486 GCA_963692815.1 Nyctanthes arbor-tristis | reverse complement strand
ACGCCGGTGCAAACAAAGTCGCCAGAAAACTCTCCACGCTCTGCCACGTGCTGCCTGAATTCCCCACCGTCCGTCGCTATGCGCCGCCGGCACATGTTGTTACACGCGCTGCACCGACAGGAAGCTCACGACGATCTGAACCTGGTGGTATCCTCTGATCGCCAAACGGAGCAGTGGAAGGTGCTCAAATTGGACGATTTCAGTTCGTTTCAAAGAGTTCGTAACCTCTTTTTGCTATTTTGTTTCAATTCCAATTCAATCCAAGGCTCTGATACCATGTGAATAACTCAATATGCAACAATGTTATTCATTGAGAGATGCGAAAAAGGAGACATCAACTAGAAGAAATAGAAAGGAAAAGGAAGAACCAAAACCCTAGTCGAATATAGAAAGAATACAATACACAGAAAGAAAGAATAAAAGTCCTTTTATATGCAAAGACTAACTTACGCAACTAAAAACTTAAAATACTAAACTAGCAAAACTATATAAAATTATACTCTAACACATAGGAAAAGTTCTGAGAAAGATAAGGTTCAGCTCAAAACAAGGAAAAAGGTAAGAAAGAAATTGAAAAGGGAAAGCAAGTACACAGGGAAAGTCCAGGAAAAGATAATGTTCAGCTCAAAAGAAGGGAAATATTTTATATATTTAAAAAAAAGGGAGAGAACAATCACTGTAGTAACGATGGGAATAAGCGACATCTGGCAGATTTAGGATTTCAGTTGTACAATAAGCAATATATGGTGTACATTATAATAAAGCTCTTATAGTATTTTAGGATATATCTCAATCAACATTAGTCTAAACAAGTGTCCTCTCCTAAAGTGTTGATGTCATATTTTATTTTTCATTATTTTATTTTATTCTTTTTTATTTTGAAATGGCCAATTAACACAATTTAATCCTAAACTTTCTTCTTATTGTGTAATCTAACTTTAATATTTCAAACTTGGTAATTTCAACATTGGATCTCACTTTTCTAATCACATTATATATATATATATACACACACACACTAGTGTACTGGACGTGAGTTGCACGTAAGTTGGCTGTGATTAGATTTAGAATGTAACTATTGCAATTAAATATAAAATGGTAACATCATCATCATTGTTATTATTTGAAAGGACTTGAATATTATTAACTTGAAAGATTGCATGAATTGGTAGTAATCAAACAAATTGGAAACTTACAGCAAAATCATATAAGAACTAATAATTAGCATTGCCTAGCTAGACATTAGCATATTAACACTATAGAATGTAGTAAAGAGTCAGGAGGCTGAGGCATCAAGAAAAGTTTTCAATTGAGTGAGTTGAGTCCATTGAGAGTTGTCTGAAAATTTTTGAAGTTTAACCAAGTACATTTCCATATATATATATATATATATTTCCCTTCTTTGACTTGGTTTAGTACTTTCATCTCTTGAAACAACTCATGTAAATTATTGAAAACCATTGAGGCTCAAAGTGTAACGCTGCAATAGCAATTAAAAGCCTAAAACTGATCCCAAATGAAAGATAAGTAATTTCAAGAAGAGTAGAGGGCAAAGTGCAATGATATAATGAAATATTCAAATATTTACATATGGAAGTAAAATAAAATTATTCTACGTGCTCTTCCGATCTCAACATTCAGACACTGTATTACCACCTGCACATTGTCCAATACTACAAATGAGAAGGTTGCAGTGAATGAAATATAAATAGATAACAAACAAATACTTCATGGAAAAATCAAACCATAAAGGCCATCAATAACTATGCTATTGTTAATTGTTAAAATCATAAGCTACAAAAAGCTAGTGTACCATCACTCGAAAGAAGCATCTTCAACAACTTCCAATCAAACACTGTGAAAAAAAAAGAAGCGGGGTCCAATGAGACATATTACTATGAACAAAGTCATTGAAATAGAGTCATCAAGTGTTTTATCACTAAAAAATAAAGAATTTTGAAAACTTTGAACACTTAAAAAGAATAAAGTCATTGAAATAGAGTCTTCAAGTGTTTTATCAGTAAAAAATATAGAAATTTTATTTTACTTACGCACAGACATATTACTATGCCTGCTTAGATATGTTTTAAACATCAAAGCTACAAGCACCTTCACACTTGTAGTTTAGATGAGTGTCATGTATTACATGTAGACATAATAACATGCCTGTGTGTAAAATAAAATTTCTTCTCGAAAATTTAATCATAACCTTTAAACATCTATAGTAGGTCTTTTTACTAATTAATACTCAAAATTATCCTTAATAATTGAGAAAAACAAACCAAAAACTTACTCCTATAATAAACACAACATGGATAGTAAATCATATAATGAAATCTACCTCACATGCAAAACTCTTAATTTAAAACCCAAAAAATCCAAGAAAATGACATGAAACGACACAAACCTCTCCATGTATACAGCTAATGGGGAATGTTTTTGCATTCAAAAACTACAACTGTATGTAAAATATTATTCTAATCCAAATATCAAATATCCACCCTCCGATAATGAAAATGAAAATAAATTATTATAATACATACTACATAACAATAATTTTTTTTGGGTCTAAATATTTAACTTCCTCCTTTGATTTCCATTAATTATATCAACATTCCACAATTACAACTCTTGACAACCAAACAAGTAATCTTTTAACTCACCAATCTAGTAAAAGCTGGTCACTAACAACCCTAAACAAGAAATATTTTAACAAGTTGTGGCTTTTTATTTTATCCATGAGAAAAGGAAAATATAAAAATTCAAAATAAATTGAATTAAAATATAATTACATTAGAATAAGTTGAAAAATAAGAAATTAGGGCATTCAAGATTGAACCTGACAAAAAAAGTGAATATAAAAATAATGAAAGGACACATGAAGAAATTCAATAATAGTTCTAAAGCGGAACACAAACTATGAAGAAAACATGATGAACCACTTATTAGAAGCCAAAGAGATCTCTACTCGTACACCTTATTGAACAATATATACCCAGAATCTAGCTGAATAATACATAACTCCTAAGTACTTGCATTATAAGACCATCTCGAAACCCAGTTATAAGCTAAAACTACTGCGATCACTACTCTATTGTATCTTTAATTTTATGATATATCAACCTTTTTTGCTCAACCGGTATTAAATTACATTTTATGTGGTGCTATGACACATGCTTCCTATGTTCGATCAACACTAAGAAAAGGGAGCTTGTAAAAGAGAAACGCTTTAACTCAATAACGACATTGTTTGTACTCACCTTTTCATGCAAGAAGCTCATTTCCTTTTCTATTTTCTTTAGGAATAGTAAAGCACAAAACTGAAATTTTCCTTTCATCGTGAGTGCAGTGTGGTCTATATTCCAACTCTAGTGAGTCCAGTGATTGAAAAAGAATTTAGCCTATCACATTGTAAATGTCATTTAACAACACAAGAAGCAAATATTTCTATTGAGCTTGAATCCGATGTGACGCAAGAAGCAAAAAAATTTTATTGAACTTGAACCCTAATCACTTATGTCCCTCCTATTCAATTGTCACATGAGTGGAATGATAAAATCTAGTAAGATAAGATCTCAAGTCAATCATAATGCTTCTTAACAAGAATATTTTACAATAAATTGGGATAATTTTTTGTTATCAGATTTTTAGATAACAAACAAAGAAAAAAAAAAGTTCCAGATAAAAGAATTTAGATTGAAAATTTCAAGAATCGCCCGATCCAATTTTATGGCAAAAAGATAAAGGTAAAGGGAGTACCAAATTCAAGCTCTAGTTAAACAAGTATCCACCCATCATATAATCTAACTACAAGTAAAATGTTGTTTGAAAATCTAACAAGAAGTAAAATGTTGTTTGAATAGTTCAAGGTATGAAGTGCATTCTACCCCATAATGAAAGCCAATACATTGACTATTTACTCTGCCTCTGTTCTCCTCTCTTGTAAACGTTTTTTTAGCAACTTTAACATATGCATATTATGCAATACAAAAAAAAGAAAAAAAAAACAACAAAGATTAGTCAATAAGCAACCAAAAAAAAAGATTTTATACTCATTCTCTGAAAACACAAATATGAACTAAAACGCCTACAAGAACGAAGTCTACATACATAGGAAAACTTAGAGATTGCAGGAGAAGCAATTGAAATTGCAAATAGTCAAGTTTTTTTTTTTTATGAATTAAAAACAAAATCATACCTTTAAACATCAATAGCCAGACACGCGCTTATAGTAAATCCTAAAATATACTTAGCAACCGAGAAAACGAACAAGAAATAGAAAAAAAAGGGGTTGTTTGCCAGCTTAAATCGGCAGCATCGGAGGTATAAGGTTCTCAAATGACGGTTGCTGATCAATTTGCTGAAAAATTGAAGCTTTCGGGTTCTGGTTTCTGAGAGGGGATCGATCTAGAATTTCCAACAATAGCAAAGGACGGGGTCACAAAGAAAGAAAATCGAATAATCGGTATAGCTTGTTGAAATGTCAATTAGGGCTTGCTTTCTGATGATTGTAAAGAAAAAAGGTAGAAGGTAGAATGAATGAAATCGATAAGAGCATGCTCTAAATTTGCCAAAAGTGAACAGGATATAAGGGTAAATTTGGGAATTGGAAAAAATGTTGTCCTATGATACTTTGTGCTTCAAATGCTGTACACAAATTGAATCTATAGTTCCAATTGAAATAAGGCTCTTTTATATATTTGAGGATATATATATATACTTAAAAAGACGATAATACTCCAAATTCTCATTAACTTAAAATCCACACACACACACATACACACACTGATACACATATCAGTGCTCTATAAGCTAATTGATTACTTCATGTTTTGCCTATTTTCCACTATTTTCCCCTAACATAAAATTTGAAATTCCATTTCCAATTTTCCAAGAAACACATAAAGATTGAATTTTTTTCTATGAATTTGATATTTTCTATGAAAAACAAATGCAATCAAAACACATTATAGGTTGGTTACAGAAAATGCCTGTAATGGAAAGGTGATGTGGCTTCTATCTCTTTGCAAGGAGAAGGGCTCCCCAAAAGGCCGTCAACAGGAGTTGGTGGAGTTAACACTTGACAGGTTTGTACTTACACTTTAAAAGGCAATTGTAAACTTGGTTATACTAAATCATTTAATTTTCAAATTCCTATTAGTTATATTTTATTCTTTTCGTGTATCGCACGAGTGTTATACTAGTTATATATAAATCATATTTGTCTAGTTTGAATATTTGACATTAATATCAAAATGGAAAACACTATTTGTACTTACCTTATGATGAGAATCGGGATGCGCTCTTTTTTAAATTGGAGCGAGATGAAGATCAGCTTTTTAATGTGACTTGACTGTTTTCTATTAGTTCTCGAGCGAGCCCAATATCCTTTAGAAACACCAGATAAAGATGGTTATCAAGAGAATTTTGACGTGGAGGTCCAAATTACATATTTTAAGAGCTTTCAGGGCTAATTTGTACTAAAGTTGAAGAATCAAAACTTGATAGAAATTTTAGGACTAAATTGTAAATGTTGAATTCGGGGAGTTCCAACTTGGGATCAATGGAGAAGGGTCAAAATCGATCTAATTATTATTGGAGTAGGACTCATGATGCCAAGAATTTTGGTTTAGAGGCCGAAACTATGCAAGAAAAAAAACATCGGGGTCGATATGAAGCAAATCAAGAGGTTCAGGTTGACCTTGGAGCAATCGTTATTCGTTACGATGCCTATAAAATGCTTTTCGCTCGCTGCACTTTAAAACCCTAAATATTCAGCTTGGTTGCAGCCGTAAAATCTACAGCAACCCTAATCGCAGAGAGATGGGTGAGTTTGCTGCTTAAATCGATCCTTAATTGGTCCTTTTTTGTATAGGTTGTAAAATTCTTTCTTGTTTGGTGTAGAAATGGAGAAGGGTGCCATTGTTCCTGAATCTGTACTGAAGAAACAGAAGAGGGCTGAGGAATGGGCATTGGTGAAAAAGCAGGAGCTTGAATCTGCTAAGAAGAAGAAGGGAGAGCAGCGCAAGGTGATCTTCAACAAGACCAAACAGTACGCGAAGGAATACGAGCAAAAGGTATTTCGATAACTCTTCCTGCAGGTGTGACGGTGTCAAGTCTTTGGAGAAGTTGTGATTTATATCGTTTTATTGTAGGAAAGGGAGCTGATTCAATTGAAGCGTGAGGCAAGGTTGAAAGGGGGATTTTATGTCAATCCTGAACCGAAGCTTCTGTTTCTCATTCGGATCCGTGGGTATGTTATGGTGGTGGACTTTTTTCTGTTTATTAATTTACCTATATGGTGTCTCATTATCTCATCTTTTTGAACTCTCAGTATCAATGCAATGCACCCACAGACGAAGAAGATTCTGCAACTTCTGCGTCTAAGACAGGTTATTCTGCCAATCCCTTGTATTTGATCCAACTATATGCTATTTATGATATGTATATTCTTAGTTTATGCACATTATTGTAACAGAAGGTTTATTCTTATAATGTATGTTCTTGCTGTTGCACTTATTGTTGAACTGGCTATGCCAGTTGTCTTGAAAGCCTTGACTTTTAGTATTATGGTGGTAATGGTATCATTATTTTATGAAGGTTACACTTACTGTGATTACCTTTCTCTTTGTTTCAAGATGTGCACAATGATTTAGACAACTTCAAATGGAAAACTGATTGTTGTGAAATGCTTTTTTCATCGTCTGTTTAGATTCTGCTGATGGTAATATATAAAGTGATAGACTGATTGTAGTAGAACTGTAGAAGAATATAGTGGATGGGGAGAGTTAGGTCAAAACTGACATAGCTTATTGTGATTACTATAGATTTGATTGCTTTCAATATCTCTGAATTCAACATGAACTGAGTTAATTGGCGGGCTACAACTTATGTAGCTGACCTAAATTTACTGCAACATGGCTTTCTTTCTTTTTCAATTACATACACATATGTAGAGCCTTCTAACGTTGCCATAGTGCAAATGTGCAATTTGTCACATGCTGAACCAAACTAAAAATTTGATGGTTTTAGCCACTGCAAAATGTTGTCATCTATCCTTTGATCCCACGCCCATTTTAATATTCAATAATTGATTTTATCCTGATGCAGATATTTAATGGTGTCTTCCTGAAAGTGAACAAGGCAACATTGAATATGTTGCACCGAGTTGAGCCTTACGTGACTTACGGGTATAAATATGGCAGATCTCCATACTGACTTCCCTTTTCAAAATTCTCTGTGTATTTTTGTCTGATATTTTACACAACCCTTGGCCTCAGGTACCCGAACCTGAAGAGTGTGAGAGAATTGATATACAAGAGGGGGTATGGCAAGGTCAACAAGCAGAGAATTGCTTTGACAGACAATTCCATTGTTGAACAGGTTTGTCTAATTTTGCGGCATTTGTTGCATTTGTATAGAAATCTTTCTGAAGCTTGGCTTGTGTTCAGGTTCTTGGTAAGCATGGGATTGTCTGCATGGAAGACCTGATTCATGAGATCATGACTGTTGGACCTCATTTTAAGGAGGCAAATAACTTCCTCTGGCCATTCCAACTCAAGGCACCATTGGGTGGTCTGAAGAAGAAGAGAAATCACTATGTTGAAGGAGGAGATGCTGGAAACCGTGAAGATTATATCAACGAGCTTATCAGGAGAATGAACTAGGTTCTTTAACTTGATATGTTCGGAGAAATTCACATTTTTCTGTTTCCCTACTAGTTAAGTTGTTTACTCTACTGAAATTCTTGAGAGTCTCTTTATTTTAAAAGATTTTTGAACAAGTTTTGTTGTATACATTTTGTCTTACTCTTGGCACTCACTGATTATCCATTTAATTGGTGATAATTTTATGCTTATTTGCAAAGGCTCATTCTTGTCATTAATTGAGCTAATTATTTCAAATGTCATTCTATATGCCATTGTACTTTCTAATTTATTTAAAATGCCATCGTATTTTTTGAAAAGTTGTTTATGCTATTATTAAACTTTAAAACTTACTTCATATGTCATCGGACTTATTTAAAAAAAAAAAAAAAGATTAGCTCATTATCCATTCAATTAGTACTCATTAAAAATTACTAAAACATAAATGTAGAAAACAGGTTGCCCGGCCTGATACCTTCGGCCCGGCTTGGCCTGTAATGGAAAATAACCCGCACAAGAGGCCCAGACCGGCCACTCACATGGCCCATGTAGGCCTCTTTTTCCTTTTTATCCTTGCCGGCCTGGACCGGAAGTCCGCTTGGTCTATGTAGGCCTCTTTTTACCTTTTTATTTTTTACCATATTTTATATTTAAATTTTATAATAAATATATTACAATTGAAATACTTCAATAATGAAGTTGTCACGTTTTTTAGAAGTATCACTAGTCTTTTAAATTTTTAAATTCTAATTAAAAGTAAACATATAACAAAATAAAATTAAAAATTTAATAATATAATAAACTTTAAATATTTCATTGCATAAAAAACTTGAAATTCAAATATTATTTACATAAATTTATATAGCCGACAACTAGGTAGTTTTAACGTTTAAACTTTTGAAATTTAAAACATAACACAAACAAGTATTTATTAATTTGCATCATTATGTAGCGCATGCAGCGCCTTGCTACAGGCGCTTGCAACAGCTTTTTATGGCAGAGAGCCGTTGTCAAACATTTTAATTTAAATTTTTTAGATCGAGCCCGATTCCTCTGAACTGGCCAGCCCGGTCAACTACGGGTAACGGCCAGCAACTCTGACCAACAGGTTTTGGGCTGACCCATGGTCTCGGGCCTTTTCAAGTGGGCTTGGGCTGGCCAGAGCAGCCCACCAGTTTTAACTCCTCTCTGTGATAGTTTCAATTGTCAATATATGATATAATCAAATGATAAAGTTTTCAACTAAGAAAATAGATGATTTAAAAAAGTTCAATGGCAAACGAAGTAATATTTTAATAATTTGAGCAATGAGATAATTTTTAAAATACAACGGCGGTTGAGATAATTTTTTTAAAATATAGTAGCAATTGAGATAAGTTTTAAAGTATGGTCATATACGAGATCACTTTTTAAAATTTCAGTAGTATTTGAGATACCTAGCTCTCATCAGTTCATATATATCTTTCAAATGAGAAAGTAATTAAAATATAGTGGTAGTTGAGATCAGTTTTAAAGTATGGTCATATACGAGATCACTTTTAAAAATTTCAGTAGCATTTGAGATAATTAACTTTCATCAGTTCATATATCTTTCAAAGCAGGAAGTATTTAAATTGAGGACTATTGTCTCTTGATTAAGAATAATTCTATTTGGACAAATTAGTAGATAAAAAGTATAACAAAATAAAAATGTGGTCAGTGTGATTACCATTGATGAAAAAGTAATGTGTGTGTCAAAAAATAGGATCTTATAATGTATAAGTTTTATTTAAGTTTTTTTATATCTATACAAACGACCCTTCTGGTGCTAGAAGTTGGGGGTGAAGCTGGCCGAAATGTTGAAATCTTTATGTTACTTTCCAATGGCCCATAAAAGAAAGAAAATGTTGTGGCACTTTTAACCTTTTTTTTTCTTTTTCCTAATTTAAAATATTTAGTCATTTTCTTAACAAAATTTTTGCTTGAAATAATTTGGCTGTTGGAATTCTTTCAATACAGGGAACAGAAATCGGAGTTAGTGGCAATGGTAAAAAAAAATATATTTAAGTACGTATTTTCTTTAAAAAAAAATTACCTTATAATATGGATAATTAAATAGGATTCTATAATGTTATTATGTTATTAAACATAACTAGTATTTCCTCCAGTGTGTTGCACGGTCAAATTTTGTTGACAGAGTATGACGTAAGAAAATTAAATAACATATGATTAAAGTAATGGACAAAGTAGTATTTTAAGATAACAAAAATAAATAATTTGTTAATATTATTGAAAATTTTGAAAAACTTCATTATACACCACATTCGCCGTTTCATTAATTAGCTTCTCATTTTTAATTCCTTATCACATATAAATATTTTCAGATCGGCATGATTCATAACTCGAGACATTGTTACGTAAAACTACTCACGATTGAATATTGACTTTTTAAGGAGTATTCAAAAAGATGTTAGCTTTGACTCTTATTAGTAGTCATAATAATGAACAATTAAAGTCGATAAATTAACTTTGACTCTTATTAGTAGTCATAGCAATGAACAATTAAAGTCTATAAATTAACCTTGACTCTTATTAGTAGTCATAATAATCTAAAATAAATTCGACGTGTCTTGAAATTACTTCTCCCATAGATGACTTTTGATGTTGTAGGAGATATTTGGTGACAACCATAATTTCCAATAAAGTCTATAAAAACAAAGTGTAAAAAAGAAATGCAATTAGAAACACATAGCTTACATATGTAATTCATTTATATTGAAAAAATTAAAAATACATGATCATACCAAATAGACTAAGAGCACCAAAAAAAGACAGATACTAAATTTCAGAAATTGTTTTGAAATCAGAAACTGACGATGGAAATGACCTATCACCAACTGTAATTACGTTAGTTCTTGCCATAAACCAGAAACAATAAACGTAAGAAGCTATTTCAAATTTTCCATTGTTATCAGTTACGTACAAACTTAAGATGTAGCAAACCATATTTTTGTGAATTTGTTCATTATACTTGTAAAATATACGTGGGATTAATTGTTGCCTGAATTCTATCTATCTACGACAAAGGAATAATAGAAATTATATTAAAATCATAAAGTTATGTGCAGAAGAAGAAATTATAAAGAAATAAATTTCAAAAAGTAACATCGAGATCAACAAGTATCATTTCCAAACTTCGAGTGGCTTTTTCATCAACTTTTATCGGAATAATAAACTTTCTTGCAACTTGAACTTTAATAATCTGATCTGATTTGCTCTTGTTCAAGTCTTTGAGCTTGATGACAACTATTTTAGCTTGTGAAGCCATTATAGACCAATATGTTCCATATAAGACATAATTAAACACAAAAAAATGAATTTTGGTTTTAGATTGTAATTATATAGACAACAACTCTTGGCAGTTAATAAGATAGTGGACGATTACTTTAATCAATATTAAAACGGTTAAAGGAAATTAAAGTGAAAAAAAAAAAGAAATGAAAAAAATGTAATTCAAGTTGTGGTATATAGACAACAATAGTGGGTTTATCAAAAAAAAAAACGATAATGAGCGGATAGTGGGCGATTACATATATTAGTGGACACTTTAAACAATACATATTTTGAAAAAAATAGTTCCATAAAACTTACCAATATATAGGAAATTAAAGTAAAAAAAATAAAATGAAATGAAAAGAAATTCTCTCAAAGAAGAACCTGAAGTCAAATTGAATCTTTTCTAATTGAATATTCAATTTTACTTCTGCTTGTATTAATATATAGATAGCTAATATTAAATGATGACAATATTTAATCGTGCCCTCTAAAAATCAATTTACTATGAAATTCTATACTTAAATGATTTATGAGTTAAGTAAATATGCGGACAAAATGGCTTGATTTGAAAGGGGTTATTAGTCTTTGGTATTAAGTTTGACGGGAAGATAAATGGAATGAAAGAAGACATGGTGAACGTTCCAAAGGCAAAGAATACCTGTTGCAAATCCACACTTTGCATAGGGAAAAGATAGATTAACTGTTCTAGGGAAGAGGCGATATGAGCGTAAGAAGTCTGGTTATGGTGGACAGGCCAAGCATGTTTTTCACAAGAAGGCTAAAACGACTAAGAAAGTTGTGTTGAGGCTGCAATGCATTTTGAGATTGGAGAAGATAAGAAGGGAAAATGAACTTCCCTCTTTTAAAGCACCATCCGGTTCTCCAACTAGCTACATTTCTCTGTTTCTTGTGTCGTATTTTTCGTCTGCTTTTTGTGAGATCTTAGTACTAAGCAGGGATAAACTTAAGATGTATGTTATCAAACTTTCGGTTTGATGTTGGGGAAAAAAAGAGTCAGTGTAAAAGAAATTTTGATTTTTGTCTTATGAATTTTTATTATAAAATGAATTCCTTAATTAAGGTTATTAAAGGGTATCTGGTATGCATAAGAAGAGGGGAAAAAGCAAAAAAAAAAATGAAATGACCAGATACTCACATCTTTGCTGACTTAGCGGAAGCGAAAAAAAAAATGGATATTAAAAAAAATTCTTTGATTATGTGAATACCCAAATTGTAACGACATTCAAATATTCGTTGATTTCTCAGAATACCGAATACTTAGAATAATAAAGAGACATTCTCAATATTTATATTTTATAATCAAAATCCAGCCCCACTATAACTAATACAAGAATGACTTATTTATAGGACCACTAACTGGAATAAGTCAAATAATAATTAAATCCTAATAAGACAAAGAACAATAATTAAATCCTAGAGCTAGAAGGAATAAAAATTAATATACTAAATAAAATTCTAGATAGACTGGCTTTGATACCGATAGAAGTAGCGGAAGCGTGAAAAAAGAATGGATATTCAAAAATAATTCGTTGATTCTATGAATATCCGAATTGTAATGACCGTCAAATATTCGTTGATTCCTCAAAATATGGAATATTTAGAATAGCAAAGAGACATTCTCAATATTTCTATTTCATCATCAAAATCTAGTCCCACTAAAACTAATACAAAAATGACTTATTTATAGGACCACTAACTTGTAGAATAAATCAAATAATAATTAAATCCTAATAAGATATGGAATGATAATTAAATCCTAGACCTAGAAGGAATAAAAATTAACATACTAAAAAAAATTCTAGATGGTTTTGGAAACATAATAAAGGTTGATTTCATTACTCCATCATTAGCCAAAAAGCCGAGAGAAAGGTATACACAAAAAAAAAAAAAGGAGGGAAAACCATATGTATAAAATTTAGAATATATGGTTATTTATGTCATTTTGATTATGTAAAGATTTTCTAACACTTTTGAGAATTGTCGTTCTTACGAATTTTCAAATCCGTGAGGCGTGCATCTATACACCTATATAAGCCCCCACCTCTTAAAAGTGTCACATAACTATGGTTTGATTTTGACCCTTTTTTTAAGGGGGGATTTTGACCATTTTATTAAGAGATCGGAAGAGCACACGATGAGATTAACAAGAGGAAAAATAGCCACAAATTTTTTAAATGTACCACATTTTTATTACATTGTAGATCCTTTATGAAAATTATGCTTCCTAATATTTTGGGTTGAATTATCTGTTGGACTGTTCAATTATTAGTTAAAAGTTCTTTTTTCTTGCGATGACTTGCATTCAAAAAAAATTGTTAATATAATAATTTAAAATCAAAGGAAAACATATAATTATACTTTAGTATTTGGAGCTATTTTACTTAAATGTTTAGGTTTTCTTTTAAAGGAATTTAAATTAGGAAACTATCATTGTGTACAAGGTAATATAGGCATAAAAGGTCCATACCTTTAAACACTCTTGTATAATTAATCCATACTATGAATTTTTTACAATTTCACCTATAACTTTATGTTTTATTAGTATAAGTGATGCTAAATTCACCTCTAATTACAAGGGTATTTTTGTCTATTTATACTCTAAAGTGAAAAATATGCAAATTAGGATCCAAAATAATTAGCATTATCTAAAAATTGTGAAAATAAACAATATCGTAAACTGAAACAAAAAATAAAAAAGAGAAAAATAAATGGATTGACTGATGGAAGGAGCTGTTTGGGGCAACTAATAACTAATCAAAATAGCTAATAAATACGAAAAATAAATAGATTATTTTTTAAGAAACCTTTTCATTCTACATCTTTGTTCAATTAATTATTAATTACTCTAATATATTAAGTCATTAATCTTTGTTTATTCAATAATTTAAATTATGCTAGGGCTTTCTTTTATTTATTTATTTTTTTTTAAATCTTAAGGTGAACAAAAATGCCTTTTTAATTTGGGATGGATTTAGCTTTAAAGATGATTTGTGCTAATAAAAGATAAAGCTGGGAGTAAATTGTCAAAAATGTATAGGAGAGAACCAATTGTACAAAAGTATCCAAAGGTAGGGACCTTTTGTGCCAATTACCCTTGTGCACAATATACAATAATTATTAAAGAATTATAGATAAAATGATGATTTAGAAAAATTTGAGAACCTAAATATAAATGCTTGTGAAAAGGATTGATGTTAAATTCAATTATTGTATTGTACAGTTAGTTATAAAATTTTTGGTGTAAATATAGCCACCTTTGACCCAAAAAAGACCCAAAAAGGGAGGTTGAATGAGATTTAAAAAAAAAAAAAAAAGTTGTCAATATTAGAGGTGAACAAATAAATTGCTAAACCAAAAAATCGAACCAATTAGCTAATGTGGTTTGGATTTGTTTGGTTTGAAAATTAAAATTGTTTAGTTTAGATTGAAAAAATTCCAAACCATTTGAAGTGATTTGATTTAGGTTTCCACGTTTAAAAATGATTAATTTACTTGTACAGATATATATATATATATACATGTGTGTTTACAGAAAAGGTATGAAATTACAATTTCACCCTATGTTGTGTAATAAAAAAAAGAGAGAATACATGGATAAAAATATAATTTTATTTCTTATCTGTAAACATATTTCTATATTCATTTGTACACGTAGCATTACTCACAAACTACTTAAACCAAACTAAATAGCTTTTTATTAAAAAATTATTAATGGGCAAGTAAAATAAGGAAACTATTTCAAGTGTTCAAATAAATTAGAGTTGTGCTATTTGAATAGGGGTGTGCGTTCGGATTTCAGGCTCGGGTTTTGAAAGACCCAATACCGGACCAATTATTTTCGGTTCGGTCCAGCTTTGGGCTTATAAACGGCAAGCCCGTTCAGTTTTAGTCCCGGTCCAGGTTCGGGTAATTGTACGGGTGTTCAGATTTTCTTCGAGTTTGTAATTTTCCAAATGTATAAATATGACAGAGAATCAAACGTAGTATGTACATGACAAATAAACTTAGTATGTACATGACAAATCAATGTTTATTTTCCAACATTAAAAAAAAAATTCCCACATGTGCATGAGAGTCTTTTTTATTACTCCTCCCGTCCCAAAAAGATATTCCTTAAAGATATTCCTTATTTCTTTTTTTTTTGTATGTCCTAAATTATATTCCTATTTCCTAAGTTAATTTTTAGTTTTCTAATATAATCCCATTTATGGTACATAGAAATCAACAATAAAGAACAACTAAATTGAAATATTAATAAATCAAAGGGTATATTAGGAAATATATTACTAATACATTTTTAATAAGATTAAATTATACTTTCTTAATCTATGTGAGAAATGAAAGGGGAATATCTTTGTTGGACGGAGGGAGTATGTTTTTTAGTTAGAAAATCAATGTTCTAAATTGATATTACTCTCCATATCTAACGTATCACTTTTCTCTATCTAATTATTATCATATAGATTGACTCAACCATTTTATTTCATTTATCTTCAAATATATGTCATATAAGAGCGAATACAAAACTAGTCAAACCACTACACAACAACTGTACTACTACTATCCAAGTAACTATTTTTTCCCTATTTTTATAAAATGTAAAGATATATAACTTGTTTTAAAAAAATAAACACATCATTCTATTTGAATTGTGTTTCGTTAATGTCTCATACATTCTTTCATATCTTTCTACCATGCATCAAAACATAGATTTGAAGATAGAGTAAACTACAAAATATTAAGTTATACTTTTTGGGCTTTTCAGGTTTTTTCAGGCTTTATGTCAAAGCCCAGGACCGGACCATAACCGTTTGGGCTTCGGGTTTCAGGCCCAAACCTGATGTTTTAAAGTTAAAGCTAGGACCAGGACCGACGTTTTCGGTCCGGTCTTGCTTCGGGCCTATCTGGTTTGGTCTTTTTACACAGCCCTAATTTGAACAAAGGAAGGGACGAAAATTTAAACAAAACAGACATATGTCATAATCTTGTTTTTCAATACATCACATCAACTTTTCATTAATAGTAATCACATGGGCCACATTTTCATTTTGTTACACTTTTTGTCTAGGGTTAATTTCACAAATCGCACACAACCTTTGAGTTAATAATTGGCGGGATCCCCAACCTTTGTTTTCAACCTCTTGGGTCCTCAACCTTTCATAAGTTCACATGATATGTCCTTTTTGAACAATTGCGTCAATATTGACATTAACTTTTCAATAAAATTACCGTTATACCCCTTAACTTTTTAATTTTGAAACGAAAGATTTAAAAATATTAAAAATAATAAAGAAACCTCCCCCCCTCCCTCCTACCGGCTGCCGAAAATGACCACCGGAATGCTGCCATTTTCGGCGGCCAAAAAGAGGGAGTGGGGTACGTGTTTTCTTTTCTTAATTTTTTTATTATTTTTAATATTTTTAAATATTTTATTTTTAAAATTAAAATATTAAAGGGTATAACGGTAATTTTATTAAAAAGTTAACAGCAATATTGACGCGATTTGTCAAAAAGAACCTATCTTGTAAATTTATGAAAGGTTGAGGACCTAAGAGGTCGAAAAAAAGGTTGGAGGCCCAGCCGATTCGTAACTCAAATGTTGGGGATGATTTCTGAAATTAACCCTTTTGTACTTATTTATTCAAATAGAATTATTCAATAAATTATAATGTTCGTACTTCAATGGGCAAATTTATTGAATGGTTCTAGTACTCTTAGAGTGCGTTTGACTGTAAATTATTTTTCATGGAAAAAATCATTTTCTACCCAAATTTTCTTAACCCAATAAACACATTTTTATTTTCTATAGAAAATGTTTTCTATTTTAAACCAAAAGTAGAGGTTTTCCTTGGAATTATGGAAAATGAATTCCCATGGAGAATATGGGAAAGCATTTATCATGGAAATAAAATTAATTCATTTTCCACCTTCCAATCAAACACGCCTTTATAGAAATTTTCGTACTCCAAGTGTATTATACTTCGTTAGAGCAAACTTGAGAACTAATATGCGAACTCATATGGTCAATTTATTGTTAAATTTTAACCCATAAACACACATACACACATATGGTTTCTTAATTGGCTAGCTAGTGCTAGATTTTTTTTTCCACTTATAGAAAATTTTATAGAGAAACCATGCCAGTTAATCGATCATATTTTTTGGAAGACTTTGGCACTCTTATATGGGCAAAACTGTAATTCTAAAAAAGAAAAAATAAATAACCAAGGGTAATTATCACTGTTACTCCCCACTCTCTCAACTTTTACATAATTTTGTCCCTGTTCTTTTTTTCTCGCCTCGTGGGTCCTCAAACTTTTATATAATAGTCGAGTTTCATCCTTCCATCAGATTTCCGTCTATTTTTCCATTTAAACCCTATAAAATGACGACTTTACCTTTATATTCCCAAATGACTAGGGAACTAAAGGTTACAATTACGACTACAAGAAATGTTGCCTATAGCGGCGACAATTTCCGATGACCCCGAAATTCGTCGCTACAGCTTTGGCTGTAGTTGTTGCGGCAGTAGGGTAACACATGTAGCGGCGACATTTTGGTCTAACCTATAGCGGCGAGATCAAGATGTCGCGGCTACAGGTTCCACCTATAGCGGCGACAAGTCCCAACTATAACGGCGACACGAAAGTCGTCGCTATAAAGCTTGGCGGGAACATTTCCCGCCTTTCATGAACCCTATACTGATGACTTTTTGTTGCTATAGATACCATGTTTGTCGCTATTGTGGTAGTAATTTATATAATATATATTTTATATACAAGTATTGTATTGAAAATTGCCTTAGCTCATTTGGTGAAGGACTTAGAGTTGGAAGGGCAGCTCCCGAGTTCGAGTCCTTGAAGAGGCAAAATAATGCCTCAATTAATTATGGTGGAACCGGGTATGGTCGGGTCGTGGGGCGGGGCGGGGCGGATGGGTCGGGTCATGGGTCTGGCTAAATTTTTTTGTGGCCCAAAACGGTATAGCCTATAACGGTGACATGGGTGTCGCTGCTATAGGTGTCGTCGCTAAAAGTCCAGTAGCCGTCGCTACGAGGCTATAGGTACGGGTCTATAGTAACAAACTTTGTCGTCGCTAAAAGTCATCGCCATAGGGTTATAGCGACGACATATCAGCCTATGTCACCACTACAACCGACATTTTTTGTAGTGTACCCTATATATAAAAAGAAAATTGAAAATAGGAAATTGAAAAAGAAAAGGAAAAAATAAATAAAATTATTGAAGAAGAAAAAAATATAAAAATAAATATTAATTTTTTCCTATCTCGCTCACCCACCCAACATTTTTTTGTCCTCTGATTGCATTTCACCATGAATTCATTTCCACGAGAGAAAAGCCTGACGGAATTAATATTTATTTTTCAATATTTATAAGAAAAAATATAATCATATTATTATTATGAACATGAAGTAATACTTAAATCAAAGATTCAAAAAAAAAAGTGATAAAAACCTATATAAACTATATAAAAAACAAAGGTTAGGATTTTTCGAGTTAGTAAAAATATGGTATAGTTATCAAATATGTGGTGTAAATATATTTTCTTAATAATGATATGATGATTGTGATAAATTACAGATTTACCCTCCAAAAATGTTCATACATCAATCAATTTGTTAATTCTAACGATGTTACCCTTTATTTTATTTTTAAGATGATTGGCATAAATTTTATGTGTTAAGATATTTATAACATTTTGAGGTGTGAAAAATGCGACGGCCACTTACCAAAACTGTTATAAATATCATAACACATAAAATTTATATCGATCACCTCGAAAGTAAAATAATCGGTAACATAGTCAAAACTAACAAATTAATTGATGCAAAAAAAAAATAATAATAACAATTGATGCATGACACACGTGCTTGCACACACATATTTATTTTTATGGACGACGAAAAGAGGTCGGGGTGGGTGGGTGGAGTTGGAAATAATTAATATTTATTTTTATATTTTTTCTTTTTAAATAATATTTATTTTTTATTTTTCAAATTTGTTTTTATATTTAAGGTAATTTTTAGATTCAGTCCTTAATCTTTTCTGAATGTAAGGGTAAAATCATCATTTTATACACGTTAAACGGGAAAGTGGATGGAAAATTGAGAGAAGAATGAAATTGGATTATTATATAAAAGGTTGGGGACCTACAAGGTGAGAAAAAATGAATGAGGATAAGATTGTGTAAAAGTTTAAACGTTGGTGACTAATAGTGAAATTTACGCCATAACCAATTAAGATTTGTTGTCATAACTTGTTTATGAATTTGTATTAATATTTTTAAGTAATATATTTTTGTCTAGCAAATTTAAGCTCATTATGTTGCATAGTTAGTTGAGCAGTATTCAAAATAACAAAAACCTACCTTCTGCGATGATTAGTAAAATATGGACTGAAAAGTGAGTCTTGATCCAGAGATACACATGGTCTCTCCGTTATGAAGACACCCAATGTATGTAACGCATTTCGGTTCACGACACTAGTTTACACAGTCTCACATGTAGGCAGAGATGGCCCTGAGGGTATGCAGGTGGTGCGACCGCACAGGGCCCCAAAATTAGAGGGACACAAAAAAAGTTATTTATTATAGGAGTAATGTTAATATTTTATAAAAAAAATTTAAAATTTTATTTGATAAAAATTTTAGAAATTATTGAGGCACCATCTTTTATAGGTATGTATAAAATTATTGAATTAAAAATTAAATTGTATTTTATTATATATTATTATATTTAAAAAAGAAACTAAAAATGACATACCATAAAATGACATACTAGAAAACAAACATCTGGATCTGACGAATTTTTGGAAGTATTAGAGGTGTTTTGACATTTACTTGTACTTTACTTTTTTTTTATGGTGTATAAAAAAAGGACCAAATTTCAAATATGATGTTTTTAATTTGAAATACTATTATTGGAAACGTGATTAAATTTTTCTACTATAATAATTAAACCAACAGGGCACCATTTTTTATTATCACACATGGTATTCAAATTCTCAGGGCCGGCCCTGCATGTAGGTCCATAAAATTTGTAGCTTTAAATATGTCACATACACAGAGAGACTGCAGACACCCAGTGTCTCCGAATCAAAATAAATTGAGAAGTGGAGATTACATTTTAGTAGGCTTTGATCTAAAAGGAGAACATAACCATAAAAAATCTATAAATAAGAAAAGTAACAGTGATTTCATTATCTTTTTCCTGCTTAAAAAGATACTTGAATCTGATTTTTTTATTTCTTTTTTTTTTATGCTGGTTTTGTTGTTTTTTGTTTTTTGATTTATTTTTTTTCTAGTTTTTAGTTTTTTGTTTTTATAAATGTAGTTATAATTTTAACCATCTACTACTAGCGTACACGTTTTGCAATATGATATTTTTAGTTTTTTTTTTCTTTTCTTTTCTTTTTTTTTTGTTTTTTAATTTCTCCTTTAATATTAACCAGTTTGTACTTAAAAAAAAAATCCAATTGTAGTGTTGTGCAGGTAACTACCCATGCTCTCAATTTTTATCTGTCTGATAGGCTGTTGATCTAATTAAATTGATTTTCACAGCTAAATTTATCAAATCACAATACATTGTTACATTTTAGCGTAATCGTCTTGTAAGAACATTTAGCACAATTTTACTGGATGTATTTTGTAGTGTGGATTTTGACTGATTTTATAATTTTAGCAACAAAAATGTGTCTTTTGAAGCACTTGAGTCTATGTTTCTCAGATATCACAACCATACAAGATCAAATTGGATTCTTAAGGTGTAATTGTCTTGCAAATTTGATGCTCAAATTGTATTTTTCCTTTCTTTTTAATTAATGATTCTATAAGTGAAAATGAAGAAATGACTCTAACAAAAGACTCCTAAGAAGAGAGCTGTGTTGAGAGTGAACACGATGCAACTAGTATTAGCTACGTTTCTGATGAAAGATCAACTATAAAGTCCTCTCCGATTGTCCTTGGGAAGAAATTTAAAATTGGAAAAGATTAAATCTACTAATTATCATCCACTTCGATTTAGACTAAGATTTGTTTTAAATTTGATAGGGATTTTAATCATCCATAAACATTAAGAAAGTTTTTTTTTTTTAATTTCATGTATTGTTACTCAATGATTTTACTATTTAATATTTGTTTGGCTATTTCATGACATTTCTATTTATTAGATTACTTCATGTAATGTATATGGGTTTTATTCAATGTTTATTTGGCAGTCTAATTATATTTCTGTTTAATAGGTTGCTTCTTTTAATGTCTATGGGTAATAACTTCCTTATTTACCATTAGAAAATTTCTTTTTAATCGTGCATATGATCATTATATATATATATATATATATATATTGCAAACTCATTAGATATATTTCAATTTATCAGTTTTTAGAGTAATTAAAAAAAATCATTTGTTAACTTATATGTATCTGTTAACTAATTTGCATATGTTTGTTAAACAAATTTTAATTTTGCGTGGTCTAGTTTATGTTAAAAAAAACTTCATAAGTTGATTTACAGGCTATCTACTAACTTATGAATTTTTATCACATGATGGTGTATAAACATAAATTATTCAACTATTACCACTTAAGACGTTATTATTAGTTTAAGGAAAAAGTCAAAAGCTACACCATTTACACAAGACACATAATTCCAACGCGTATATATATATATATAATGATAAATTATCATATATATCAATCACAAATTAAATGATAATGAAAACGACATATGTGATTCTTAAAAAAATAATCATGCAACAGTAATAAATTTTCATTTGCTTAGTTGTAACTAGCTATTTTCTTCAATGTTATTCTTAAAAATATATTATGAAGGTGATACGTACAGTCTAATTTTTAATTGCCCACTATCTTCTTTGATTTAGGTAGATCATTAAACATCCATGTTTAATTTTTAGTAGATGCATATCGTCCATGAGGTATTTGATAATAATAATTATTAGAATATTTTAATTTTTTGTATGAATATGGCTATTTCTTTCTTTTTTATAAACATTACAAGAGTGATATATTTCTTCGAACGAATATAATTCACTTACCAACATTGTTAATATATAAGTTTATGTAATATAAAATAAAAAATCAAAGTAAATAAGCCACACTAAAAATATAATTCACTGGAAAAAAAGTTAAATGCTGGTTTTAAATTAATTATTGTTGCTACTATTGTTTCTTTCTTTTCAATGATGTTATATTACTTCAATATATTTTATTTTGTTAGTTGTTTATGCCCGTGCATCGCATGGGGGATAACACTAGTTAAAAAGAAAGAAAAAAGTGAACCATAAAATTGATATATATTTTTTGACAGGCATAAAATTGATATCTAAAAACCTTTCAAAAAGAAATTGATATTTAAAAAGCAAATAAATTTAGGGAAATTATATTGACACTATAGTTTTTTATATATGCACCATATTTTAAATGCAATAATTGCCGTTAACTTTAAATAGTCATTTATTTATATTCTTAATAATTTTATCACATTATTTAATAATTTATTTACTATTATTATTATTATTATTATTATTATTATTATTTGCAAATTGCTATCGATTAGTACTTTTTACTCGAACTAATTTATCCAAAATTTTCGAAATGGCGAAAATTAAGTAATTAGACTTAACGACTTTTCATCTTTAATTATTTAAAACACTACAAGGATTCTTTTAACAAATTTTTTGAACAAACATTGTTTTTGGATATAAGAATTAAGAAACGCTAGCCAATAAAAGTTGATAACAAAAATTTGGGGAGAAAAATTTAGGAATGTAACTGTAATAATTAGTAAATGTTGATGAAATATATTACAATTTAAATGTTGTGTGAATATAAAAAAGTGTGGTATTAATATAACTATCCGTAAATTTATTTGTGAAGTTTTACAAATGTCATATAATTTACAACTATGCCCGTGTGTATATATATATATATATATATATTCACTGCATGTGTAACCATTTTTCCCCAAAAAAAATATATTTAATTTTGCAGTATAAAAATGTTCAAAAACCTCCCAAAGGTTTTGTATTGATAATTTGCACGTTAATGCAAACAGTACGTTACATTGAAAATGCTGCTACATGCATGGCAATCATAATGTATATCATAAATATTTTTCAAATCTTATTCTTAAAATGTTTGCTCAAAAAATAACAGGACAGAAAAAATAAATAATTAAGATTACATTTATTCATTTATTACCCCCAAAAAAATGTTCACGTACACCATAATACTTTGGGAAGAGTAGTTAATTGTTAGAAAATTCAAGTATCGTTGGAAGAGTCACGGTCTTCAGAGAAGGGAGATTCAGGGCCAAACTCCAACGTGTTCTCCACTTGTAGAATCTGCGTTCACCGTTAATAATTAACTGATAATCACATGCATATATATTTTAATGATGATTATTAAAAGATTTTATACTTTATTGAATATTTTCTAATTAAAATTAAAAAATAGCATTCCTAGTATATAAAAATGACGTATAAAAAGAAAATAAATAAGGCATGTTGAGAATAAAAATTTTCAAGCACTAATGTGAGCGTATTGTGATGTGCTGATGGCTCATCACAGTACTGTCCACATGACCACTTGGAGAGGGGTGCAGTGGGGTGGATTTATTATTTTTTATTGTTCTTTAATTTTTTATTTTTATTTAAAAAATTAAAGGTGTAATGGTAATATTAATAGCGGTTAGTAATAGAAATTGAAAAGTTAGAGGCGCTAAGTGTTAATAGAGACGTAACGCCACAAGAAATGAAAAGTTCAAGTCTTATAGGCCGGGGGAAAAAAATAAAGACAAAACCCTGTGAAAATTAAAAGGTCAGAAACCTATAGTGAAAATTACCAATTTAAAGCAGAGAGAACACTACAAGCTCTAAACACTTGAGTTTTATATTCTCTTTATTTATATTTTCTAGCTTGGTCAAGTATATTTAACACAAAGTTGAAAAAAAAATATAATTAAAGTGATAAATGAACTAACCTCATCTAGAAAATTTTTGAGAAAATGTGCAGCCTTGGCAATTTTTTCATCCAACAATTCAGCAGATACCAAAAATTTTGTTAAATTTCTATCTTTTGGAAGAGTATTGATGGTGCTCTTCAAGATTTTCTCTACTTCCTCGGCCATTTTTTCAACAAGATCCATCAATTTCTCTGCCATTTCCACTGCATTAAATAAGTAAATAATTAATTAATTTGCCTTTTTTTAGAGAGAATGCAATTAATATGTACTAATTTTAGCCAAGACCTCCAAGATCAATGTGATCTAATGGCACGCAGGTGTGATTCAACACCCTTTAAGTACCCAAGGTAAGTCCACTGTAGTAGTAGTAGTAGTAGTAGTAGTAGTAGTAGTAGTAATAATCAAGACCCATATGGTCTCATAACAGGTAAGAGGGGAAGTGTTCGATGATCCTCACCTACACTCTCCTCTTGTAATGTTCAAAAACAAAAAGGAAAAGAACTTTAAATAATGTCACAAAATTGGGGGAAAAAATCTTGAGGTACAACTCTTTGTACTACTATATGTACATATATGATATACAACATCAATACGCGAATCCATAAATTAGAATCAAAGTTTAGGTATTCACAAATTAATTACTTATATCCTATTTGTACTAGGGGCACATAGGTTAGACCGGCTAATTTTACCAAATAATTGAAACTTATACATTAGCAAAAATGTCGTTTAAATTTTACACAAGGGTTTCTTTCATTAAAAAACACACACACACACACACACACAATTTTACACAAGGGTTGAGTGTCACATACTTCATCGGAATATATATAGGATGATTTTTCACATAATTACATGTGGTTTTTTCTTTTTTTTTTTAATATCTTTAGAGTCTTATTTGTAAAAAGTATTTTACAAAATGTTTTACAAAATAAGGTAATTTTAGCATTCTATCCCGCGACTATTTTTCTCACAATCACACAATACATAGGAGTAGTATATGATTATTAAATCACCATTTTTGTGAAACATTTTTTAAAATGGATTTTAACAAATAGAATTTTTTTTACCTTTAACTTTCAATGTGTGCCCGAATGTGGTCCAAAGAAACGGGATAATAACGACTTTTAGCACCTTCTCAACAATCCAAATTCTGCCACATGCATCCCTAATTTAATAATTTTTTTGAATTAGTAAATATATACAGAAATTGCAAAAACATAAATTATAAAATTGAAAAACATATAAAATAAAGTTATGAAATTTAAACTTACATGAAATCAAATGTTGAACGTTGACCAGAGGGCAATGGATCTGCTGGTTTTAAACTTCCATGAACAATGAAGTTCCTAAACATGAAAATCATAGTCTTCATAATTAACAAAAACTTCAAAATTTTTCACTTTTACCAAGATAGAATTAAAGAGATGAGAAAAGAAAATGAGAAAGTTGTGTAATTGGTCTACCGACTATCTGAATTTCTAGTCGATTCTCAAAAGATCAAATTTGTTATCGACCTTTTATTATAGTTAGGGCTGGGCATTTGGCCCGCAAAACCTACAACCCGACGGGTTCGTGTGGGTTTGACAAACCAAAAATTTGAAACTCAAACCAAAAGACCCTAACCCAAAAAACCCAAGTCCAACCCAAAACCCACAAAAACCCAACGAAACCCGCAAAAGCCACTTGAACCCGCACAACCCACCTGATCCAAACCTACTTTGGGTCGGTTTCAGGTTGGGAATATCCCAACCCGAATTGGTCAGAGTCGGTTTCGGTTTGGGCCAAAACCGACCAGCCCTGCTCCGCTTGGTGCCCACCCCTTTTGTGGTAGTCTGATGAATCGCTATCCTACCATCCAAATCTTTCTTCTTGTCACACAACTTTGTTGAATTCTTTTAAATGTACTTTCACTTGAAGTCTTGAAATTTTACAATTATAGTAATGAGATCTGGATATATGAAGTTGGACATGAAAGGGTCATGGGATGATCAGATCAATTCACAACGCCGTGCACAAAATTTTCAAGTTGTACGATCCACACACATAAACACATGCCACATGTATAACTCAAGGAGTAGAAGAGATCGGTGACGACGATAACAACAAACCTTTTGTCTTTAGAATTGTATGTCTGAATCGGTCTTGCATTTTCGGGTAGCAATGGGAAGGTAATCTTCTCATAACCCTTAAAATTGCTTCTTTGATCTAATTTGTATGTTGAGACTGGTAGCTGAAGCATAGGATAAATCGAATTCTTGACAACACATGATAGAGCTCCACCAATTGCCATGGTCACTTTGAATTGTATCAATTAGCATTTAGCAGATCATTAACTTAATAAATAGACGGCCAGCTCTAAATATATAAATGGAGATCATAATAAGCCATTCTACGTTATTGACAAATCTTCCCTGAATATAATTTGTTACTTTTCTTCACCTAATTCTGTATAATATTGCAATTACCCTTCAACCTACTAAGTCGTATTTAAATAGTGAATATTACGCGTCTTAAGTTTGCCAGTTCTGTATTAAAGTATCACTATTTGTATACGAGTTGTACAAATAGAACATATAGCATCAATCTGATCAGAGTGAATTCAAAATCTTTTTTTACACGAGTTAAATTAAAGAAAAATTTTAGTTTGATAAAGGTGAAACATAAAAAAAAAAATTTACTACACAAATTTTTTAATTTTTCCTTTGGGGCTAGGCCTTGCATCCGCTGATGCCGATCTCTAATTTCTATATTACTATCAAAATGTTGAAAATTTCAGATTGATTGCATGTTCCATCTCTACAGCTATATATACAAAATTATAAATAATGTTGAAAAAAAGTGCGAATGAACCTCATGTTAGTTAGAGATAGGGTAGAAAGATGTGTTTAAGAGAAGTTTCTACTTCACTCGATGAGTTAAACTTTTAAAATAAAAATATGCGGACGCACAAGAGAGATCCTGAGTGCAACCAAATGAAGAAACGTACGCCAAAAAACTGAATCAGGATCGTCGAGGAAAAAAATTCCACTCATGAGTCATGACTCTTAAGTGGTTGTGTGTGCATAAGACAGTGATGAACTAGTCCTAGTGTAGGATTCACTGGCGGAGCTAGGGGGTGGGCCATGCCGGGCCCCGGTCCCCCCTAAATTGGAAAAATTTATACTTTAGTTTTTTTAAAAAAATTAATATATAAAGGTAATTTAGCCGTGCATAATATACGGCTCACCCTTTCGGCCCTGTCCTCTAATAGCTCTTGGCTCCGCCATTGGAAGGATTTGGATGTCTTTGGTAGAGTAAAGTGAGATGGATAGGCTATGATTAAAAGGGAGGTCAAGATGATGTTTTTCTTCATTCAAATTGGAATTGGCGGGAAAAACGTGTAAACAAATCACACCAGTTAAATACTATCTTTCGTCTTAAAAAAATGGTCATATTCCTTTTTTTTCTAATAAATTAAGAAATGTTCATTTAATAGTATTTGAAAGTAAATGTCAACACAAATTCCCTATTATGTCTTTTCATTTATTAATTATTCCACTTTGATAATTCTAATTTTTTTTATAACCATGTACATTATAAAATATGGTCATATAAGGAAATTAATATTTCAACTACTTTTTAAAAAAGGAAATTGGACTATATTTTATGACGGAAGAAAAAGGAACATTGGACCATCTTCTTAGAACAGAGGTAATAAGATATAGAGCAAAAAGATGGGTTTAAACTACTTTACTTGATGAGTTAATTTTCTGAGATGGAATCTCATTTCGTTCAATAGTGGTCATTGCAACAAATTTTTTTTCTTTGTTTCATTTTTCATATTATGTAGAATTATTCATATATATTGAATTATAAATTACTTTTCTTTGCTTAGATCTGTATAATTTTTAAATTAAAAATGACCTTATAAGTCTTTTTATAAATAAACATTAATTTTCTTTTGTTTTCCACATGTGATCAATCGGTAGAATCTGCCCTCTTTCCTTTTCGTTTCCAAGTGGACAATTGGTTGTTTACGAACATTTATAAATATAAATTGTCTAGCTTGAAAATTTGACTTTCCTTTTCGTTTCCAATTGGACGATTGGCTGTTTACGAATATATATAAATATAAATCGTCTAGCTTGAAAATTTGACATTATTGTTTTTTTTTAATTTATAGAAGGTATAATTACAAATCTACCATAATAGTATAAATGCGCATAGATATTTATCATATTGAAATACAGAGCCAAGAAAATAAACAATACTTTAAACCCACATATAGTGATAATATACACTACAATAAAATATAGAAAATATCTCATATAAGAGAATTAAACTTGAAACTTTTAGGTCATAATATCTCAGCCTAGCCCCCTAACCAATGGGTTAAGCTTCATTGGCTTGACATTATTGTTATAACTACTCTCTTTTACTTTTTTTTTTAATTATTTATCAGGTGATTTGATGGGTGTACTGTGTCTTTTCACAATTTGGAAAGATTTGTTTTGAGGTAATTTGGCTAATTAGGTCATCCTTAACCAGAAAATTCCATTTTACAGTTTTACAACTCTAAAATACGATTTTTTAAACTCTATTTCAAAAAATTTCTCCAACCCATGCACTCTAAAAAAGACCCCACATATTTTCTATATTTTATAATAATCGATAACTAATATATATTGAAAAGTAATTAATTATATTCTCGTTTATTAATTATTACATATAAAATTTTAAACAAATAGTCGAAAATATTATATTTATTATCACATAGAAAAATAAATACGACGTACATGCCATAATCCCGTAACATAAATATTAAATTCATATAACAATAATATAGTTAAAATTAAGAAAGAAAAGAAAGATTGGACAATATATTAGATGCCATTAAGAAGAAATAAAATACAAAAGCCTCAAAGTTAGTATAAAATAGGATTATAAAAAGCAAAATAATAATAACAATAAAATAATAGAACTAATGGCAGTTCCGTAAATATACAAAACTGCATAAAGCCGCCATCTGCAATTTTTGGACGCCAAAAAATTGGAACTCCATTTTGAAGTTCCAATTTGGCGTCTGGCTAGAGATCCAACCAGACGCCAAATTGGGCCATAGCGTGGGTTGGAGATACCCTTAGCACTATCTACCCCAACTTTTCATATTTCTATATTTTTTGTCCCTATCCTTTAGAAAATAGTATTTTTACCCACAAGTCTGATTTTTTTGTCGCTATCTATCTTTTTAGACTTAAATAAACTATAGTACCCTCCAACTTTAATTAATATAAAAAGTAATAAATAATAAGTAAATAAGAATAAATAAACAAGCTTATCTATATATTAATTAAATGAAAGGAGCATGCGGTACAATCTTACCGCATTTTCCCCTAACTTTTCCTAGAAGTAGGATAATCGGTGAAGTACATACTTTCTATATTTGATTTTTTTTTTTAATTTCTACTCAAGTTATCTTCAAAATTTTTGATTTATCTTATCTTCATAATTCTATCTTATCTTTCAGGTTCTATCTTCAAGTTATCTTATATCATTTTTTTTCAAAATTTCCTTTCATTCCAATGAAAATCTAGCAATCAAGATAATGCGATTTTGAACGAATTATTTTTAAATTTTCTTCTCTTTATTCAAGGGTTTGATAGCTTACTAATATATCGTTATATCACATAGGTCTTGGTGCACAAAAAACAAAGTTAATAGTTGATGATTTTTATGAATTAATTATTTATATGATATGAGAATATTGAAATAAAATATAACTATGTTTGAACAAATATATGATATTATACTATGATATCAAGTATTTCACTTTTTTTTGCATGTGTGGGCATTTAATTTTTTACATCCTTTTAATAGCATAGATTATTTTGAATTATTCTTCTCGTGCATCGCACGAGTATAAAGCTAGTTAATATTAGCAGTAAGATTTTAACACCCATATATATTCATTTATGTACATACATCATGCTAGATATATGCAGCCACATGGCTTGCATTCATGCAATTATATGGGCGCGAAAATTTTTTCTCGATATTGAATTTTTTGGCTATGATTTTTACTTGATTTGATTTTTGTTTAAAAAAACAACCAAGATCACATTATTATTGTGTTTTTATTTATTTTTAATCTACTAAATTTTTTAGTTAGCAATTATAATCATTTTTAGTTAAAAATAGTAGATATCGCCAAAAATGTAAAAATTGAGGGCAAAAATATCAGCTTCTAGATATTAGGGAAGAGAAACGCAAAAATACGAAAGGTTGGGAGTAGATAATACCAATTAGCCAAGTAATTTGGAAAGATTGGTTGATTAATAGGATTCTTTTTATTTTATTATTATTGTTATTTTATTACAAGGGAGATAAGGGAGAGGGGGACTCAGGGGGCTTCGAACCCGAGTAAAGCTCAGTAAGGGGTAAGCCTTTTTCCACTTAGGCTACTCCTTGATCCCTACTTTTATTATTATTATTATTATTATTATTATTATTATTATTATTATTATTATTATTATACTACAATATAAGTGGGGTACAATAGTAACATTGTTGTAGTGTGAACATTAAAATAATATTGTCTTGTCGTATATTGAAAATGCAGTGTATGAATTAATTCATGTGCTCGGATAATTCGCCGTAACGCTAGTGGGTATTGTATTCAATAAGACTTTTTGTGCAAAAAATTTTGTTAAGAAAATGACTAAATATCTATATATTAATTAGCATTGGGCATAATACCCAAAACCAGACCGACCTTACATCATCGGGTCGGTTTGGGTCAGGTTATAAAAGAAAACAGTTCAGTTCTCAGGTTAGAAAAGTAGAAACTGACATGGGTCAGTTCAGTACTCGGGTTGGATGATTCGCTCGGGTTGGATGATTCAACCCATCCAACGCAGTACTGCGAAACCCGAGTAACCCGATCCACTACTTAACCAACAAGGTTTGACCCCGTTTAACCTGATTTTTGAATTTTTAGGGTTTTCTTTTAGGGTTAGGAAAGCATATTTTTGGCCATTAGTCTATTATTACTTACCTCACCTCCTCACACACACTATAATCGGCAAACACTTGCAAATCAAATCAAACCGTAAAACTTTAAATCACTTCAAATTAAATTGTAAAACTTCAATATTTGAATTTTGAACCCTAGCCCTAAATCACAAATACTCCCCGTCCACCGACACCACCACTGACACCGCCGAGATCGAAGGTTTCATTGTTGTACCCACTGCTGCTGGTCAACACCGCTGAGATTGAAGCTTTCGTTGCTATTATCATCGTTGCCGAGTGCTTTTTTTTATGTCGGGTTTTCCTCGTCTTGCTAATTGAAGACTCATAACCCCTGCCCATAGTTCTTCACTTCTTGTCTGTATCTCTTCACATGTTGATCTTTGTAAGTCGTTAATTTACAAACCTGGTTAATTAATAACCAGGTTTGTAACATTTTCTTAAGCTGTATCTTTTACAAATTTTGGACCAATTAAGAGGGAAAAAAAACTCAAGGCCCAAACCTGAAGCCCAACTCAAACCAAACCGACCCGTAGTGGGTCGGTTTGAGTCGAGTTCCCAAGCAGAACTGATTCGGTTCGGCTGAGGAGATGCCAACCCGATCACTAGTTGGATTGGTATCGGGTTCGCCTCAAACCCGACCCGATGCCCACCCTAATCCATATATATATATATATATATATATATATAAGGAGGATAGTCTTAGTATCTTTTGTACAGCAATTTTCCTGCTCCTTTTCTGTGGTAAAACTTGCGCTTACCTGCTTTTTTTCTTTTCTTTCTTTTTCCCCACTCGTTTTTCTCTTTTGATTTTGCATTCCTTTCCATATACACCTCTTGAGGTTTCTCAATCTGTGAGACCGTAAATTTTTTGTAAAGTCTTGCTCATTGGTTACTCTTGATTACTATGACGATTCTTTAATTTTGAATCTCTTGGATTTTTCAATGATTCAGGGAAGAAGTCTGCAACGCTAAATTAGGAGGAAAGATATGCATTAACGTTGATAAAGTTTGTGCTTTATTTTTTTATTTTTTGTAACATTGCTTTTTTTTTTTAATTTTGCTTGTGGATTTCTCCAAAATATATATATATATATATATATTTATATATGAGGAGGATAGTCTTGGTATGTTTTGTACCGCAATTTTTCCGCTCTTTTTCTGTGGTAAAACTTGCAGTCACCTGTTTTCTTTTTCTTTTTTTTCTTTTTTCACCCATGCGTTTTTTTCCTTTTGAATTTTGCATTCCTTTCCATATATGCCTCTTCAGGTTTCTCAATCTGTGAGACCATAAATTTTTGGCAAAATCTCACTCATTGGTTACTCTTAATTACTGTGACAATTCTTTAATTTTGAATCTCTTGGATTTTTCAACGATTCAGGGAAGAAGTCTGCAATGCTAAATTAGGAGGAAAGATATGCATTAACGTTGATTAGATTTGTAAGGAAATGTGATATCCCAAAATTTTTAGACCAAAAGTCAAAGGTAGAATAGTCAAGTCAAAGTCAAAATTTAATTATTTAGGTTAACATCTAAGTTATCAAAAGGTTTAAGAGGAAGAATTAAATGTTGAAGGACTTATGGGTAAATACGATTTTGTTAAGGACCAACTTATGGAATATAAGAAAGTTGAGGGATTTTGATTACAAATTTCCCTATTTATGCTAGACTTTCTTGCATTTTGAAATCAAGAACACACACAACACACTAAGTCACGTTTTCGCAGAAACAAGAAGAAAAGAAGAAGAAAAAGAAAAGAAAAAGAGAAGAAATGATAGATTTGCACCTTGATGACATAGTTTGACACTTGAGTTTTGGTTCCTTGGATGATTTATGTGGGTAAGTCAAGAGATTGCTTTTTCTGGGTTTATGTATTTTATAATGAGTGTTGAAATTATGGTTTTATTGTTATGTTTTGAGGCTAAATAATTGATATTTATGTTGCAAGAATGATGACTTTTGATTTTAAGTACCAATTATACATTGTGGGTTGATTTTCATTAACCCTAGAAATTTAGGAAATTGGAGATTTTCTGTAATGTGATGTTTGATGATAATATGTTAGCAAATGCGAAATAGAGTTATTGAGAATTATCAACTTTGAAGTTATTATGAAGTTTACGGTGTAAATATGGGTTTAAGAAAGAGAAATCAAAGCTGAATTTTTATAATTGACGTGATATTGGGTTTAAAATTTATGGTATTAAGATAATTTGTTAGATAAAGTGTGCTTAAGGGTGACTACATGGAATGGACATCTTATACGTATAGTATTGAACTTTAATATAATTGGGTTATAATAAGATGTGAAAATAAGTATGAAATGGAATTAAGAATTGTTAATATGTTGATGAAATAAATGAAAGGGGAATAGATGAAGTGGATGAATGGGAGATTGGAAATCATGGAAATAGCTTGTGAATATGGGCTAAGTTGGAATAGAATCTACAGTAATTAAATTAAAAGATTAGTAAGAGGCGAATTTTTATGGCAAAATTTAAGGGAAATTTTAATTATGTAGCAAATTTTATTTGATGATATTATTGGATATTTTACGATATGATGACATGATGCATTAAAAGGATCATCATGTAAATATGATTTGATATAAGTGATAATGGGTGATGATGACATAAAGAAAATTATGTGTTGTATGAGTCTTGATTTTATTATGTTGTAAGTAATTAAGGAAGTGAAATAAGTGAAGATAAGAGTGAAAATAAGATTTGGACAGTACTATATGTTCAAAGAAGCTCTTCCGATCTGTTGAAGAATTAGTAGGAAGTGATATATAACTTATACTATGTAAGAATTTATTTTAGTAGTAATTAAATATAGAAATGAAATTCTCTTATTATGTTATAGGAAATGAGGAATGAATTAGAATAATTATGAAACGAACTAGATTTTCATGTATAGCCGGTGAGTGAAACTTTCCCTATGTTCTTGAAATAAAATTATCCTGTTATGAAATTATATGATGATATGAATTTTATGATAAACCGCCTTTATGAATTTCTTTGAAAATCTATTCTTTCATTTGAAAAGTTGATGAAATTGACGAACGAAATGTTTAATGATTTTCAAATATATGATTTATTAGAAATTCAAATGATGAATGATTTATGCTTTGATTTCACGTAAGTTTACTATGATTTCACAAAAGATGCTACTTCTTTACAAAAGTTCATATAGATTTTTAAATGAAATGACGCTTTATGAATTTTAGAGAAATACGTGATTTGAAATGTGGTTTATGATGCATGAAAGCCTCCAAAAGTGTATCCAATGTTATGAATATGCTGCTTACGGGCGAAGGGGTCTTTGGCTCAAGCTGTTAATACTATATGCCGCCTACGGGTGAAGGGGCCTACGGCTCAAGCTAACCAAATAAACCCTGCCCAGGCGAAGGGGCCTATGTGCTAGCTATGGCTCAAGCTAGTTGTTGTGCCGCCTAGAGCAAAGGAGTCATAAGGTACCTATGGCCCAAGCTAATGTCTACACGCGTATGACTTAATATTATGATAATGATATATTGGATACTCTTTGAGGAAAATTCTTTGATGATATGGAAATAAAATGATTTTTATGATATTTTCTGATGAAGGAGATGATCTTCACAATGTATTTTAACATGCAACAATTTTATCCATGTTGATGTTATGCTGAGATTACAGTTTTCAGATTATGAAATTCTCTTATTGACTTTTTCACCTTAGTCGCGATTTTTTAAAGGATATAACGTGATTTCTCAAGGTAAGTTTATTTAAAATGCCAAACCCCTCAATAATTCGCATGGGTAAAAGTTATGTTACTAAATCAATTTGTCGGAAGCGTTACAAATTTCTTGTTACAACTCTTGTCCAAAATCGAGGGGCACGACTTGCCAATCAACTCTCTTTTATTCCTTAGGTGAAGTAGTGTTGTTTGTCGTCTTTAATTAGTTTAAAGTTGTAGTATTTATATAAAGAACATAACACACGATAAATAAAAGTCACTTTATATATATATATATTAAAATCGAACACAAGCTTGGGAAACCCTTACAAGTAAAAATAGGATTCCCAATCTTGTATCAAAACTTTCCCCAAAAGCCAAGTTTTATTTAGTTATATTGGCTTCCATACACATACTTAATTAAACAAAAAACATTGGCCTATCCCTCATAATCCTGTCATGGTGCAAAAGATTGAAGGAAAAGGTACAAAATATCTCAAACTCATATGAGGTTCCCAAATACAATACAAACATGGGATCATCCTCATAATAAGCCCAAAGATCAATCTCTATCACATGCATAACTTGGCTCGCGTCATGTGACAACCTCCATTCTTCGGCTTTTCTTTCAACGATCCTTCGATGGATCATCTATAAAAGAGTAATCACATACAAGGTGAGTATAAAAATACCCCGTGAGTAATACATTAATTCGGTTTACCAAATGTTTATAGAAATCATTTCATGCTACAATCTTAAGAACATTAAGATGCA
>CAVNYN010272004.1:0-15696 GCA_963692815.1 Nyctanthes arbor-tristis | reverse complement strand
CCCCGTGAGTAATACATTAATTCGGTTTACCAAATGTTTATAGAAATCATTTCATGCTACAATCTTAAGAACATTAAGATGCACAAACCTTTTTGAACACATTATAGAGCCCCAAATACTAGAAGTTCCTACTACCCATGGCGTCTCGTTGCCTTTCAAATACCAATATGGTAATGGCAATACAATAGATTCATAACAATTTCCGGTTTGCTTTTACCGGATTTCCAAACTTTCAATCCATAACAATTAACATGGATCAAATCAAAGCAAACAATACAAAATGGGTAGAGGGACTCTAGCACTTCTTATGCAAGAAATTATTTTTGCAATAACCAAAACATATATCTTTTCTTGAACTTATGCATGCAAATAAACCAAAGTAATGGATTACTCACCTTACTTGCTTAAACCTTTAAAGTTGAAACTTGTTAATAAATGGCAAAACACCTTCAAATCTTGGTATATCTAAGAAAAATAACCTTTAGAATGTGGATTCTATATGTATATGAACTAAGCCTTGTTTGAAAAGATAAAAGAGAGTTTTTGAAGGTCTTTTGTGAGTTTTCATAACCATGCACAATTTATGAACGAATTTTTCTTCCGATCTTCTAAAGGTTTTTGAGTTCCACAAATACAAAGACTCCCACTTGTCCCATAGCAATGAGTTAAATTAGAGGGATAGGAATGCTTCTTAGTAAATCAAGGTGTCAAGTGTGGGTCTTGGATTCAATTCATGTGGAAAAAGCCTATTGAATCCAAGTGTACAAAATCTTTCCCTTTAACCCTTTACCAATTAAACTCAATAATTAAGTCCTTGTATTTCCGACTATACTAGTGAGACATCATATCTTTACCTTAAGCATCTTTTCCGTCTCAAAATTTACTACCCAATTAAACTTAATCGTTCCTGTAAGAAATTTCTATAACCAATGGGGTAATTGACATACATTCGAGTAATCGTCAACTAAACAAAAATGTCTTCAAATTCTTATAAAATATCTCAACTAGTCATCCAATTATAAGATTTATTCATCGATTACTTATAGTTGAATATCAAAACCAATTATTATTTCGAAGATATCACTATTAAAAATAGAGGAATTTCACGGGATGTTACATAAAAACTCCACTCACTGGGCTTATTAGCTCAGATGTTTTCCAAATGATTTTCTTTCTAGGTAGCAATTGGAGTTTGGGCAACACATCAGGATCGAGTCTGCTATTTTCAGAATTGAGCTATCACCTAATGAAATGAACTATTATAGGGTTTGTTGTTCGTATGATTTATAGATTTTGATAGGGTTAAGATATTATTATACATTGAGAATTATGAGTAAAACATACCTGGTTTAGTATAGTTTTTCATATATGAAGTATTGTTACTGGTGATGGTGGGAATTATTACATTGTGAAAGCGTATTTGTGTTGATGTTGGGTGTTATGCAAGTTGGTTGTTAACAAATTAGAGGAGATGCTGTCGAAATTTTTCTAAAAATTAAAAAAAATATATCCACGAGTCTTGAAGGTAAATTCTAACTTTTAGTTAGAATTTATCGTCAACGCATGTAACATCCCGTGTAATTTCTCTATTTTAATAGTGACATCTTCGGAATAATAATTGATTTTGATATTCAACTATAAGTAATCGGTGAGTAAATTTTCTAATTGGATGACTAGTCGAAAATACAATGACTCACTTATAGAGTACAATAGGTAAAGTGGTTTTTCAAGAAATAAAGGAAAAAATATAATACACTTGTATCCAATAGGCATTTCCCACATGGATTGAATCTTTAACCCACACTTGGCATCTTGAGTTACAAGAAAGAATTCTTATCCCTCCAATTTAACTCATTGTTATAGGACAAGTGGGAGCCTTTGCATTGGTAGAACTCAAAAACCTTTAGAAAACAATAAGGAAAATTCGTCCGTGCATGGTTTTGAACATTGTCAAAAGACCTTCAAAAGCTCTCTTTTATCTCTTTAAACAAGGCATAGTTCATATACATATAGAACTCACATTCTAAAGGTTATTTTGCTTGGATATACTAAGGAATTGAAGGTGTTTTGCCACTCACTAACATTCAATCAACTTCAAAGATATAAGAAAATAAGGTGAGTAATTCATTACTTTGGTTTACTTACATGTATAAGTTTCAAATAAGTTTCAAGCAAAGGTATGTGTTTCGAATATTGTTAAAATGTTTTCTTACATAAGAAGTGCCAGAGTCCTCTACCCATTTTGTATTGTTTGTTTTGCTTTGATCCATGCTAATTGCTATGGACTAATAAAAGATTGGAAATCCGGTAAAAACTAACCGAAAATTGTTATGATTCTATTGTGTTGCCACTACCATATTGGTATTTAAAAGGCTATAAGGCACCATGGGTAGTAGAAACTTCTAGTATTTGGGCCCTATAATGCATTCAAAAGGTTTGTGCATCTTAATGTTATTAAGATTGTAACATGAAATGATTTTTATAACCCTTTGGTAAACCAAAATAATGTATTACTCACGGGGTATTTTATACTTACTTTGTATGTGATTAACCTTTTATAAATGATCCACCGAAGGATCCTTGAAAGGAAGGCCGAGGAGTGGAGGTTGTCGCATGATGCAAGTCAAATTATGCATGTGATCAAAACCGACATTTAAGCTTACTACGAGGATGAGCCAATGTTTGTAATGTATTTGGGAACCTCGTACGAGTTTGATATATTGTGTGCCTATTCCCTCAATCTTTTGCAACATGATAAGATTATGAGGGGATAGACCTATGTTTCTTCTTTAATAGGATATGAAGTAATGATAGAAGTAAGCCAAGTATATGTAAGGAAACTTAAATAACTAAATAAAACTTGAGATCGGAAGAGTAACTATATAATGAAAGCTTTTGCAACAAGATTGGGAGTCCCATTTTCATATCTAAAGGCCTCCCAAACTTGTGTTCGGTTATATAATATATAAAGTGGCTTTTATTTAGCGTATGTCATGTTTTTTCATACAAATACTACAACTTTAAACTAATTGAAGATGACAAACAACACCACCTCATCTAATGAACAAAAGAAAATTGATTGACAAGTCGTGCCCCTCGATTTTAACAAGAGTTGTAATTTGTATTTAAAATGCTTCCAGCATATTGATTAAGTAACGTAACAGTAACCCATGGTTTTATTGAGGGGTTTGACAGCACACGTCACACTTCAAGTAAGTTAGTTGAACTTGGGGCAGGGCGTGTCAGGAAAGATATGCATTAACGCTGATTAGGTTTGTGAGGAAAGATATGCATTAACGTTGATTAGGTTTGTGCTTTATTTTTGATTTTTTTATTTTTTTCTAGACATCGCTTTATTTTTTTATTTTTCTTGTGGATTTCTCCAATATATATATATATATATATATATATAAAAGGAGGATGGTCTTGGTACCTTTTGTACCGCAATTTTCCTACTCTTTTTCTGTGGTAAAACTTACGGTCACCTGTTTTTCTTTTTCTTTTCTTGCTGTCTTTTTTTTTTTTTTTTTGCCACGCTTTTTTTCCTTTTGATTTTGCATTCCTTTGCATATACGCCTCTTGAGGTTTCACAATTTGTGAGACTGTAAATTTTTGCCAAAATCTCGCTCATTGGTTACTCTTGATTACTGTAACGATTCTTTAATCTTGAATCTCTTGGATATTTCAACGATTCAGGGAACAAGTCTGCAACGCTAAATTAGGAGGAAAGATATGCATTCACGTGGATTAGGTTTGTGAGGAAAGTTATGCATTAACGTTGATTAGGTTTGTGCTTTATTTTTTATTTTTATTTTTTTTGACATCGCTTTAATTTTTATTTTGCTTGTGGATTTCTCCAAAATATATATATATATATATATATATAAGGAGGATGGTCTTGGTACCTTTTGTACCGCAATTTTCCCACTCTTTTTCTGTGGTAAAAATTGCGGTCACCTGTTTTTCTTTTTCTTTTCTTTCAGTCTTTTTTTTTTTTTTTTTGCCACGCATTTTTTCCTTTTGATTTTGCATTCCTTTCCATATATGCCTTTTGAGGTTTCTCAATATGTGCTACCGTAAATTTTTGCTAAAATCTCGCTCATTGGTTACTCTTGATTACTGTGACGATTCTTTTTTAATCTTGAATCTCTTGGAGATTTCGACGATTCAGAGAACAAGTCTGCAACGCTAAATTAGGAGGAAATATATGCATTAACATTGATTAGGTTTGTACTTTATTTTTTATTTTTTTTTTGACATCGCTTTATTTTTTTATTTTGCTCGTGGATTTCTCCAAAATTTGGAGTGAAATTCGTCCGGATTCAGATTTGTAATTATAGTATGAATCCTACTCTGTTTCATTTGGGATTTCTCTTTGATTTGAATTACTTATTGGGTCATTTTAGTCCAGGTCCTGTATAAATTAAAGTCTACATTTACATTGATTCCTATTAATTCGTTGACACATGCAAAATGAGCAAGAAATTCAGGTTCATTCTCTGTGCTTCTAGAGTTTAATAATCTTTGTATTGTTGTTTATATATTTAGGGTTGTTGCTAAAATTATTGTTCATAATTTGTTTGTGTAATTCAGGATGATGCACAAGGAAAAGTTCTTGATGTTCAAACACTGTATGGAAATTGGATGCCCTATATTTGGTTCTCAAACGATAAAATTCCAGTAAGACGGTGCCTGGCTACTATTTTTCTCTCACTTTAGGAACACTGGGATTAGTGTTACGTTCAATTTTTGTTTTATATTGTAGTTATATTGTTGGAGTAAATCATCTATCCGGCATACTTATGTAGTCTTTTTCTGCTTTTGTTGGCTCATGGATGGCAAGGAAATTAAAGATCTATCGTAGGTCTTGTTTGATGCTCTTTATTTGTCATAAATTGGAGAATTTATAATAAGGAGAGAAGTAGAATGTGTATTGGGAATGTAAAAATTTTAAAATATGTGGTTGTAATTAAATAGCTATCCAATCAAATGTCAAATCAGTGTAGGTAAAATTATAAATTGGTAAAATAAAGAGCATCAAACAAGCTCTTAATGTCTTCTTTTTGAAGTTTGATATTATAGCCTTGATGGTGAAGAAGTTGTTGGTTAAAAACGATATGAAATATTTCAGATCCTATTTGGTAGTCTTAATATTCAGTAAGCTTTGCATCAACTCATACCAATATGCCAAGATTTTAAACTATTGTAATGGCATAGGTGATTGTTGGTTTACCTGCTGGCAGTGGTGCATTCACTAGAGGAGGTCTTTTTTCCCCCACCAAATAAGCATTTGGGCCTAATAATATAACCAAAAAGCATACGTGAATAGAGTAAAGATGGTAGCTTTGTAATGCTATGATGGGAACCAATGGTAATTATTATGGACATTTTCGGAAATTGAGAAAAGTTAACTTCCATGTTATATATTAATTATCAGAACTTTTTATTTGGCTTTTTACCTTTTTGAGCTGCAACCATTTTTGCTTATGGAAAACTTCATGATCATAGGAATTACATATGAAATTGTAAATTTAGAGATGAGCATGATCCGGCTATTGAAACAAGGCTCGGAGAGCGATCTGTTTCCCTAGAAATTTGCGATATGAGCATAATTTGGTGCCAACTAACTAATTAATGGGATGCCATCTTAGAGTGAACTGGAGACTAAACCCTTTTGATATTATTTGAAAGACTGAAGAACAAGGGACATCATTGCTATCAGGTACAAAATTTTACATTTAATATCTTTGATTTGAAGCCTAGAAAATTGTTGTTAGCCCTATTAGTTGTTTAATGGATAAATCCTACACTAATAAACAATCAAATAAATAAATAACCAACATTTAAGTGCTTAGTCTACTCAGTTGTAATCATGTTTGCAAAGAATCTATTATTTTCATTCATATGGATCCTGCCACGCATAATTGAACTTTAATATTTTATTTATCCATTTGCTATGGGTGAAAAGAGGTGGTAAATGAACCACGTGTTTGACATATATTCTATTCCTTAATGGTGTGCTAATGTCCTAAAATCAAATGATGGTACATGCAAGTGAACACTATTTTTGATTAAATTTTTCTAAATCTTCTAGGGCCCAAAGTCTGGAGTAATGGTGATTTGAGGGCAAAACAGGGCCGGCCCTGTGATTTTCAGTGCCCGACAACCTCTCTAATATAGGCCCCCGACGTAACCCCAAGGAAAAAAAAATTCCTTGTATCATTAAATAAAATATATATAAAATGCAAAAGCACAATAATATACCATATATTAAATATAAAAAGGAAAAAAACATACTTCAAAATATTACTATATTATCACTAAAATGCATTACAATGTGCTAACATGTTACTTAAATACCGAGCGTCTTGCATTTTTGGAGGCAAATACGCTAATCAAATATTCACAATCTAATTTTTCAACCATTTCTTTCTCAATAGACAACATTGCTAAACAATTTAGTCTTTCTTGTGACATGCTTGATTGAAGATATGTTTTTATCAACTTAAAGTTCAGCAGCCAATTCTCCATACTGGTCAGAAGTAAGATGGAATTTTGATTTTTGTTGCAATAAATATCCTTTAAGAAAGAGTTCCATTAAATTGCCCAAATAGTGAAAGGTCCTTATTACTGAAGGTCATCTATCATTAACTTGAGTTTTACCTAAAGTACATTTTTCCTTTATTTTGAAATTTCACCAAACTAGCAATGTGGTATATATAGATCCAGATTTTATTTGCTAAAGGAAAAACGAAAATATCCAACTATATAAGCTAAGCAAGAAAATTTAGACAAAATTAAAGACTTCTACAGATATTTTTTTGACATGCATGAGCAAGACAAAATAAAAATTATAGCAAAGACTTTCAGCTCTTTAAATACAACATTATGTGCAGTGAAGAAAACACAGAAAGACTAACATTATAAGAAAAAGACTTGACAACTATATCGTGTGCAATATCATTAAGAATTTAACTTTAGAATTAATATTTTATATTTAGCAAACACCTTGAAATGAATTCAACCATACAACATATACTGCTGGTTGCAAACTAAAGCATACATTTGAATGGAAATAGCTGATTTCTTACAGATCTAACCTTAGATAAATATAACAAACCTCAAGAAACATTACATGCATAAACTCCTAAATTATAATAACATATAATCACAATATAAACTCCCCACAAACTCAAAGTTAAGGTGTGTGTGTCTATATTATTGTGTGTGTGTATATATATGTATATATATATATCCTCAACAAAATGTTCTGCTGGCAGAAGTTTTAACCCTCGTGAGACGAGGTCGGCTTTTTATTTTCTATGTGAACATGGCTGTGATTCACAGCCATGTCTGTGATATATTATAACTTTAGGATTGGTATCAAAATTTCTCACAAAATGATCCATCTTCTCATGGAAAAGATCAGTGATTCCAAAGACTTTCAACTCTTTAAATACAACATTATGTGCAATGAATAAAACACAGAAAAGATTAACATTATAAGAAAAATATTTGACAACTACATCATGTGCAATTGCAATATCATTAAGAATTTAACTTTAGAATTGATATTTTTTATTTAGCCAAAGCGCATAAGCAGTAAGCAATTAGCCCCACAAGCCATTTAGCTTTAGGAATAACTGAATAAGGACAAGGTCTAACTTCTAAGGATTAAGGAATTTAGAATTAGGATTTAGGGTTAGGAACTTACCCCTTTGGAGCTTGATCATGACTCATGAGTGATAAGTCACGGACCTCACACTCGTGCGTGGCCGGCTGGACGGTCAAGCGGCTATCGGTTTTTGGACGGCGGATGGGTCGTAGGCTACCGGGCTTGTAGCGTCTCCGGTCTGCTCTATTCTTTAGGTCAGGCGTTTCTCTCGTCTCGTTCTTCAGTGAATCAGTGTTCTTCAATTTGGGCATTTTTGGTTTTACGTCTTTTTTATTTTTTAAGTTAGATTGGGTTTGCATTTTTCGGGTCCTAACTTATTTGTTTTAGGCCCCCTAGCTTTATGTTTTGGGCCCCTAACTTATTAAAAAAAAAAAGAAAAAAAAGTATCATTTTGCTTTGTGCCATACCTACAACAAATTATTTTGGGCCCCTCTAGTTATTGGGCCTGAGTCGGCGGCCTCACTGGACTCACGACAGGGCCGGCCCTAGGGCAAAAAACAGGTGATTTGGCGTCAAGGGCATTAGGGGTAGCTAAGTGTAACAGTTTAAGGGCACTCCACCTCTGTTCATTCATGCTTTTGCCAAGTAATGAAATTGTGGATGCAAAATTTTCAGTTCAAAGAAATTAATTAGTGTATAATGTTCATGCAAAGTGAATGCTCTTGGAACATTATGAGGATGTGTGGTATAGGAAATAAAGTTATCGAAATTTATATGAAATAAAGGATGTTATTAACGAAAGTTATATGAAGTAAAATTTGGCAAAAATTCGTATTATTCGTCATATTTATAATAATTTAATTTATTATTGTCTCTTTTATATGTTTAAAATAGATTTTTTTTTTAATTTGTAGTCATTTACTTATCATTTTTAACTTATTGCTTCGAATAGGTCCTACACTTGTGTGTACACTAGGAAATGCTGCTATTTTATATGTTTGAGGATTCTTCATTTCTTACGGATACATGTTTCTTATATTTTTATTGGTTAATGGTTTATTCAAATGTTATTATTATTTTTTTATGGGGTTATTTGTGTATTGCTAGAATTATTTTTCTTCTAATAGTTGCGGTGTTCTAATATAGCATATACAATTGTCACTTATAACATTTTCTAACGTATATATAGCTTCATCCAATTATATTTATGTATTAGTTTTTATTTTTATTTTTTAATTCATGTTATTATTTTGTACAACACATTTTGATTGCAAAAAAAAAAAAATGTACAACACATGTTTGTTGATAGAAGTTTAATACCTATACACATATAGATGGAGTAATAAATGATTAATCTGATATAGTTGGTTTTTAATATTCATCTTTTGTCTTTTTTTAACAGTCTGTTATTTGTTATATTGTGCAATGCACGGGTGTAAAACTAGTCTATATATAAGGATAATAGTTTTCTAAAAAAAATTTCCCTCCATTTTGCACTTTCTAAATCCATCAAATTTTCTTTTTTTTCATTTTTTCTTCAGTTTTTCGATTTCTTTCCTTTTTTCTGAAAACTTTTTTATCTTGATTATTCATATTTATATATCTATATATATACACACATATAAAAGGAAAATAGTTTCCTATAAAATTTTTCCGCCTTTTTACACTTTTTAAATCTGTCAAATTTTCTTCTTTTTTCTTTTTTCCCCTCAATTTTTTCAGTTTTTAGAAATACGGCCATAACTTTTACTTTCAAATCATAATATATGCTTTTTGGGTAGCTCGACGAGACGGATTGAACCTGTTGTTTGCCACTGCTAACGACAAATTTAGGATGTTTAAATTCATCTACTATATTTTTTTTATGTTTTTTCTATTTTATTTTGGATTGACCTTTGTGTTTTTCACATTTTTGTTAGTCCTTTTTCTTAAAAAAAAAAAAATAGGTAGGCCAATTAGGATATCTATTTAAATGTTCGGCTTTTTCTTTCTTTGAGTAATTTCACTAAATTTTCAATCTTATCTAACTTCAATTTAGATGGCTTAAACTACATATATTAATAAGAGAATCTCAGCAAATATTAATTATGACAGTAATAGAACTTTTAGAAAATGAATATGCATTTTCTTTAGACGAAATCATTATAGCAAAGAGATGCGAAAAGTTGAAAATTTAAACTCCTATCTAAATATATATTTACTTGATATACTTTATTTTTCAAATTCAATTAGTGATTCTATTTTTGAAAAGTTAATCGTTTCAACAATATATATATATATATATATATATTATTAAAAGCAAACTGTTATTTGAGATTCTGTTTCACGTCCAAAACAGATACTGGAATCTTTTTTTTTTTGGTTCTCTTCTCACACGTTTTTTACTCTTCTCACACTTTTTTTGGATGTTTGGAGCCTCCCCACTTACTATTTGTTTATTTTCCTCCCTGCAGAAACCACTCCGTCATTTTTCAAAATTAATTAACTCGCTTCTTTTATCTTCGTTTCCTTTGCGTATCCCCCCACCCCCATTTTTTACTAATCAGATTTCCAAGTCTAAACAAATTTGCTTTTAACTACCCACTTGCATGTAAAGCTTTAAGTTTTTTCCTCCGCTAAACCCGTTCAAAGACTCCAGAATTCGGTAGCCCCGAGCACGAGCTCTGCCCAAGCGATTAGACTCTTAAAGGCGGTGATGATTAGAGGCTTGTGCTCCGATTATCCGATTAACTTCAACCGGGATGGCGATATCTCTGGTTTTGTTCCTTTTCAGCCAATTGCTCGGGCCAGCGGGAATTATTCTGTCGTTGGTCACCCGTGGTTTCTGTTTGCCGATACTTGTGGGTGGTTGCGTTGCTGTGGATTTACAATTATGTGGAAGGTTGGTGTTCGTCATGGACGATCTTGCTATGAGGCCAACGAGGCGACCGCGTCAGGTTCAACTGATTAAGGGGCTCAATTTTGTTTGTTATATATTCAAATTCAATACGTAAAACAACACATTTCAAATAATTTAAGAGGCCAAATATTTTAATGACTATTGGCTTTAGGGCCTATCTTGCGATCCACAAAGGAACTCTAAAGGCTTAATTTTCTTTATGCACATAGCTATAAGTTTTGCCTTTTTATAAATTGCAAATGGAGAGTCATCAAATTAAATAACCGATGTGAGATCCAAAATAAAACTACACAACGAATATTGTAGGGTAGAGCCTGGAGCAATATTAAATGAAGCTCCCCCAGTTGAAAGCTTGAAACCACCATTCCGGTGGCTATTGGTACACACTTGGTGGGGATGTGGGGTTGATGCCTGATGGTATAAAAAAATAACTAAATAATTCGGGGGCACCAACCCCCCAGTTGTTACTCATTACGGGGGTCTATTTTTAAGAGTTCATCTAAGGTTTAGTGACAACAGGACCGGCACTAGTGTTCGTAATCAATACGGCTAGAAACCAAGAAGAAGACGCAAGAGCCGGCAGGCGCCAAATGAGGTGGATCCGGAAATTTTGTGGTACGTTACATTTTTTACACTACTAAAAAAATGATGCCATTTATTTTAAGTGTTGTAAACTTCTGTTTTCTATGGTGTCTATAGAGTTTAATGTATTATGTGGTAGGATACATTGAGAGGGGAATGAGGTCGTCATCTTCTAATGTGTCCAATGGACACTTGCCACGTAATACATGGGACTCCATAACTAAATTAATTCAACATATTATTTATATGTTGAATTAATTTTTGTCATGGTTCACTTTTAACTTAAAGTTGAATTATAAGAGTTAGTTTAATACCACCAATGTGTTAGATATCAATAGCTAAATTTAACATTCTTACATAGTACTTAACAATTACTAAAACCTTACTTTATTGCTTATATAGATAGCTAAATCTAACAACACCAATATGAATGCTCTTAGTTGCTCATTCCTGATGAGTAGCAAACATCTTCAAGGAAAAAATTCTGGTACTCTAAGAGTACTGTATCACTGGTACTACTTATCCCACAATTTAAGTTAAATGAATGGCATTTAAACGGTGTTAACCTGCTATTCCCTTTATTTCATTGTATTTCTTGCCCTTTTCTTTTTTATTTTTAGTTTCCTTTCTAATGCTCTCTCTTCCAATTCTAGGCTTCTATATATTTCTTATATTCTTTCCAATATTTTTGTATTTATACGCAATTGTAATTTTCTAATTTTATAATAATACAAATTTTGCCGAGCAAACTTATTACAAGACTCAGTACTATGCCAAAAAGAAATTAAATTAAGTTAACACCGTTTAAGTGTCATCTATCTACCTTAAATTGTGGGTTAAGTGGGCCAATTAAATAATATATGTCACAAAATTAATGGCTAAGATACCGAAGTACAGGGTACTCCTAGAGTTCCAGAATTTTCTCCCATCTTCACAAGTTAGATGAGGATGTGATGGAAACGTTTTTTTTGAATGGGTGTGATTGCTCTGTGAAATACTTTGATATTTATGGAACCAAATGTTACTCTGGCAAATGGAAACTCCCAGTTCTAGTGAAGAAATTGCTAAATTGGTGATCCCATTGGCTAGGAAGTATATGACTGAAAAAAGGCAACAAAATGGAACCTGTAAGTGAATAATGCAAACACGTCATAATATAAGCATCTCTTATCCTCTTATGTCTTCCGTACCTTGAAAATACAAAATTGTCTTCAATCATATGTTGCGTCTTACATATGCTTGGTAAATTCCTATCTTAACTAACAGTCATACGGAGATCTTATTCCCGGCTGAAAAATTCCAAAATACTCGTTTTATTTTTTTCTTTTGCCTACTATTACACTCCATATTCGGATAACTACCCACTATTAGCATTATATCAACTTACCTAATTCGTTTGTTGTAACTGCCTGTCTTTTTATCTATTATATCTATAATATTACATTCGGTTACACCTGTATCAATAATAATTGTCTAAACCTTGATTTCGACAACAAATTGACTAATATTATAAGACATTATATCAACTTACCTAATTCGTTTGTTGTAATTGCCTGTCTTTTTATCTATTATATCTATAATTTTACATTCGGTTACACCTGTATCAATAATAATTGTCTAAACCTTGATTTCGACAACAAATTGACTAATATTATAAGATATTTAATTTCAATGATTAAGTGCGTATGGTAATCCATTATAATTGATTTTCATTATAATTGAGTATTTTTTTAGTTTAAATTAGACAACTCCTTAATTTGTCAATCTTCTAAAATTTAGAATTTCGAGAGTCACTTTTAAATGAATCAGGGTTTGTGAAGTTAGGTTTGGTTCGGTCTAAAGACTTGGGACGGATTTGTTGAGTTGTGTATTAGTTATTCTTTTGGTTGGTGAATGTATTTTTTAGTTTTCAGTTTTTAATTATGGAATGAATGTTTGTAAAATTTTCTGTGTTTTTTCGGATGCTTATGTCTCACTTATAGTTATGTTATTTGATCAATGTAAGAATTTTAATTATCGTATTTTTTGTTCAATTCCTGTAATTAAATATTTCTTCATAGATTTTACTATTAATAATATCAATCATTTTAATGATGGAAAAAATTATTTAGTCTATATACTAATTGATACGAACAACAATACCTATTTTATTTTATTTCATTTCATATAAAACTGAGATATAATATTTTCAATTCAATGATGGTGTGAAATTGACATATAAAAATATTCATTCATATTTTTTAATTTAAAAATATATCTATTTAATGGACATATATGTAATTAATAAACAGATGTAAAAAAAATAATTATAACAGTATAAAAAATATATAAGTATTTTTTTAAAGAGTAATTTTAAGTATTTCAACAAAAAGCATGTCATCAGTTTAAAAAAATCTGTTGATACTTGACCAAAGGTTGAAGTTGCAGATATTGATATATGTGATAAGAAAGGCAAGCAAACTAATTCAACAACAAATATTTTGGTTAACTCTCTAAAATTTGTATTACTTTTAATTGATCGAAGAACTAATTTTAGTTTATTATATATGTTGTTAATATCTATTACATTCTCTATTTTGGTAGTGCTTTACTTTTTTAGAAAAATATTATTTTTATTAAAATTTTTTATCCCTTGTACATCGCACGTGTGACACTAAACTAATAAATTAGAAAAATTGTATAATGTGGTTTTTCACATTTTATAATAATCTTAGCAAAATATTGATTTGATATCTTAAAGTGATTCTTCGTTCACTACCTTTTTTTCTTATATCGTCATGTTTCATTACTTTATACTTTGTCAATAAAATTTAGCCGGACAATGCACGGGTAAAATACTAATTAGATTAAAATATACTGATATTTATAGTATAATATTGATCAATCGTTTTATGTTAATATGTTTATAAATACTTTATATCCATTATTTACTTTATATCCATTATTTATCGCTTTTTTTTAATTTATGGATTTTTTCGATTAATCTTTTCTCTTTTTGATGGTACTTTGGTTAACATGTTTTTAATCACTTTCAAATTATTTTTTTCCATGCAACGCATGAATGAAAAACTAATATTAATTAAGAGAATTAAATCTCGGTACCTTTTGTATTGCGATTTTCCCGCTTTTTATATTTGGCAAATCTTACGGTAATTGTTTTATTTATTTATTTTTCTTTTTCCAACACTAATTTTCTTTATTTACTTGATTTGATTGAATTCTTACCGTATCGATAATAGTCATCCCGCCCTTCCCACCCACCCACCCGCCCGCCCGCCCCGATCAGATACGATCCGATAATTTTTATTTTTTTAACAAAAACACTTTGTGAACACTGGCTTACAACATTTCTCCCTTTTTTTATTGTACTTTTGTCTGCTTTTTGTGAGATCTTAGTACTAAGCAGGTAGCCAGGGATAAATTTGAGACGTATGTTATCAAATTTTCAGTTCGATGTCGGAAAAAAAAAGAGTCAGTGTAAAAGAAATTTTGATTTTTGTCTTATCATGAATATTTATTATAAAATGAATTCATTAAGGTTATTAAAATGTATGTGGTTATATGCGTATGCATAAGAAGAGGGGAAAAGGAAAAAAACCAAAAAAGAAATGAATAGATACGGCACTTGATCTTAGTCAACAAGCCGAGAAAGGTATACACAAAAAGGAAAGAAAAAGAAAAAAACGAAAAAAATAAAAAAAGAGAAAGAAACAAAGAATGAATGAAAGTAAAAATGAAAATCATCATATATGTATAAAGTTTAGCATGTATGGTTATTTATGTCATTTTGATGATGTAAAACTTTTCTAACACTTTCGAGAAATGTCGTTCCTATGTAAGTGCTTGGAACACGTCAAATGAATTTTCAAATCCACGAGTCGTGCATCTATACACTCACATAAGGGAGCACATATCAAAAGTGTCATAAAACTATTGTTTGATTTTAACCATTTTAGTAAGATACAAAATATAGCGAGATCGACAAGAGGGAAAATAGCCATCACTTTTTTTTCTAAATGTACCACATTTTTATTACATTGAATATCCTTAACTTCATTCTTTATGAATATGCTTCCTAATATTTTTTGTTGAATTATTTGTTGGATTGCTCAATTATTAGTTAAACTTCTTGTTTCTAGTGATGACGTTCATTCAAAAAATTTTGTTAATGCAATTTAAAATAGGGTTAATTTCACATATCATCCCCAACCTTTAGAGTTAGTATTAGCTAGGTCCTGAACCATTTTTTTCAACACGCTGGGTCCTTAACCTTTCATTACGTCTCGCAAAAGGTCCTTTTGACGGTTTTCGTCAAGTTTTCAATTAAATCCTTGATTATCATTTTTAAATTAAAAATCAAAGGTTTTAAAATATAAAAATTAAAATAAAATTTTAAAAAACAAAAGAAAAAAGAGGGGATTCACCCCCTCCAAAAAAAACTAGCTGCCGGAAATGGCAGCAAACTGCTGCCGTTTCCGACAGCCAATGGCTGAGATCGGAAGAGGTCGTGTAGGGAAAGAGTGTAGGCAATGACTCCTCCCTGTGAGCTGCCATTTTCCAACCGCCAATTTTTTTGGGGGGCCGGGGGGGGGGGAAGACT
>CAVNYN010272003.1:0-46099 GCA_963692815.1 Nyctanthes arbor-tristis | reverse complement strand
TGTGCTCTTCCGATCTGTCCATGGAACAACAATAGGTGGCGCACAGAAGATTTGAAGTTAATAACGAGAGGACATCGGGAAGAAATAAGGGTTCTTTCAACCCCAAGAAATTTGTTTTCTCTTTACTTGATGTGTTTAGTAGTTTCATGATGCAATTTTGAAGATCGGAAGAGCGTCGGAGGATAGTTTTTTATTGATAATGTACAATGGATCTTAATATGATTTGCCTAGTTATTTAGTGAATTATAGTGTAGCTTAAATTTATAGAATAATAAGGAGATTTTCTCTCTCTCTCTCTCTCTTTTTTTTTCCTTTATTTATTTATTTATTTATGTATTTGTTTATTTATTTATTTTTTTGCTTTTTGGTGTTTTGGGGGGGGGGGGGGTGCTAGTTTACAAACTCAACCACACAATGCATTGTAAACCGCTAAATTCTCATGCTGTTTTCAATTTGCTGAAGTTTCTATTTACTTTTGAATGTTTAATAAATTTAATTAGAAAAAAAGGCAGTGAATCCTTAACCACGTAATGCATTGTTTACCACTAAACTCTGACACTGTTCTCAATTTGCTAAAGTTTTATTTACTTTTAAATGTTTTATAAATTTAATAAAAAATAAATTCAGTAAATACTAGGAGAGTCTGGGAGCCTTCCCCTGTCCCTTTGGGTGCCATAATTCTATATATCTGAGATTCTTGCGCAGACTGAGCCTAATGCATCACATTGGTTTATTTCAGGTCAGCCTTTTCTTGAATGATATGTTGGTGGAATGGGTAAGCTCTTTCATCTTATATTCAAAGTTGTCATGTTTTCTAGTTCGTTATGTTTTGTACAACATTGCTAGTGGAAATGCCACACTGTATCATTAAAGTGACATGTAATTTGATGTGTGTCTTCCTGTTTTCTTGATCAAATTCAAACTTGAAGCAGGATTATTACGTAAGGTGTTTTCTGTGGCATCAAACTTCACGAGTTTTTGTAATCTATATGGCTAGCTGGTATTCTTGTTTTGCTTTATGTTAAAGTCTGCAGAACCCAGTGTCACTTCAACACCGTTTTCCCCGATGAAGTCAAGACTCCTTTCATAGAACCAAAATTTGTGATTTATTTATTTATTTATTTTTCATTTTTCCTTTTAATGTGGCACTGGGCATTGAGACTGTACCAGAAGTGAGGAATTTTGGATTTTACATTTATCATGCATATATTGTAGGGTGTGTATTAGGGAAATGAGGTATCAAAAGGTAAGTGGCAAGTGCTGCCTGAAAGACAAGAAATGAGAATGAAGAAGAAAAATGAGCCAGAGTTTCGGCCCTATTCACTTTCGGGATGGAGAAGTCAAGAAGGTTATTTATCTTGCCGTCTAGCCTAGCCTGTGCAAAGAAAGTGAGGCTTAGTAGCCAGGTTCAATCGTGTTCAATTTAGAGCTTCATACTCCGCAATTATAATTTCAGTATGGTATTAGGAAAACTAGAAAAGTTGTTCTTCAAAGTTAGGAGCAATGAACAACGCTCCATTTATTTGTTCATAGTTACAAGACATCTTCCATCTTTTGTCACTAAATGCAGAACAGCTTTACTCTCAGGTACTGATAGAGCAATAGATGATTTTTATCATTACTAGTGAATAGTAATAAGAACACGCGTTGCACGTCTCATGTCAATAATAAATGATGAGTGTAAAATTTTATATTTTGTTAGTGTACTTTAATTTTAGAATAATTTTGAATTTTCCATTAGCAATGGTGGCATTTCAAGCTAGCTGTCAGCCTCCTTGAAAGCTATGCAATTCTAGGAATTGCCAGATTTAGATAGTGGTCATTTTCTCTTTGATATTCTCACTCTTTTTTGCATATAATATCAATTTATCTATTTCTTACTTCAAATTTATTTCTCCCTTCCGTCATGATTTTTGCAGTAGTACCATTGCCAATGCTAACATTTCTCAATTTTTTTCATTCTATATAATTTTCTGGGGCATGAGGAATGTTTTGGTGCTTCAAAAATTTAAGAGAACACTCAACACGCTAGCTAATTCTTTTTTGATGATACATTGGTTCCAAATACTTGAAAAATTATGTGGATTTATATTTAGTTTAACTTCCAATTTCAAATGCACTGTGTATCCATTCAAAAAAAAAAAAAAAAAAAGAAGCATTGTGTACTTAAATATAAATCTAATTGTGGAGAAAAACTTAAGTACGACATATGTACCATCTTAGGGGTACATCCAATCAATAGTTGTAATACAACTATGAGATGAAATAATATGGAAACATTTTATGAGATGTAATACAACTATTTATTAGATGTACCACCTAAGATGATACATTCATTGTAACTAAGTTTTTCTCCTATTTGATTACTTTAATTGGAGGAAATGTAAGTGTGTCTAACTTATTAGTTACTACAATATGTAAATTTAAAAATTCTTTCTATTAAATGTCACAAAATGAAGATGTGGGGAGGGGGATTGTGGGGATTCAAACTCGGGTAATATCGGTAAGGGGTTAGACCCTTAACCACGTGTATTAACCATTTGATCCCTAATTGGATTTGAATCATAAAAAAAAAGGAAAAAAATGAATTTATTAATGAGAAGTTACAATAATTGTCTTAATCCTCAGTTCATTACAATTACATATATATAAATAACGTAGCTTGTAATAATTAATTAATTAATTATAACGATATATGTGTAATTTTATTTTGCCTACGTATGCATGTTATTATACACTCGTGTAATATATAGCACACATTTATATTACAAGTGTAGAGTATTTGTAGTCTAGATATTTGACACATATACATGACGCATAATAACATGCATGCGTGTAGGCAAAATAAAATCTTTGATATATATATATATCACTACTATATAAAAGAGTCACTTTCGTCAAAAATATGCTCTGATTTCGGAAAAGACCTCTGAAATTATTTTCTATTCTCAGCCATACCATCTTACCCGGTTATGTTCACCCATGAAACTCTCATAGGGTTGCACTATGAGAGTCCCGAGTGGCAGCTGACGTAGCCGGACACGTCTGGGTTAGTTTAAATTTAAAAAAAAAAAATCAAAATTTGCTGAAAATTTTTTAATCCCTAAACTTGGCCAGAAGCACCCGAACTCAGAATCCCTCCTCAACCCGTCCCCCCCCCTTCTCTCTCCCTCTCTCTCTCTCTCTCTCTCTCTCTCTCTCTCTCTCCAACCAACCCCCACCCCAAAACTTTCCGGCCGACTGAGGAGACGACCGGCGAACGGCAGAGGAGACGACCCAGCTGTCTCTAGCACGCCCTCTTTCTCTCTCTCGCGCGCCCTATATATCTCTCTCTCGCTCGCCCCGTCTCTCGCTTGGCCGAACGGTGGTCGCATTTGAAGCTCCGGCGAGGCTCCATTCCGGCAGCCTTAAAGGGTAAGCTTCAGGTAAGCGAGATGATTTTTTCTTTTTTCTTTTTTTTGCTTAATTCTGGCTGCCTGAGAGGCTTTCTTAACCTTTATTGACTTAACCATTTTTTTGTCTTGTTATTTTGCTGTGGTGATTTGGGCAAAATGTGGTCTTCATTCCGGCAGCCTTAAAGGTAAGCTTCAAATGGGAAATTTATTTATTTATTTTAATTTTTTACTGTTATAATTTTGTTCCTGCTGCCGAACGCAACTTGAGCACTTTTTTTTCGTGTTATGATTTTGTTTTGGTGGTTTGGGCATAATATGGTTCAATGTTTGTATGGCATTTTCATTCCCCTACCGTGCAAAAATCGAAAATGTGTTAAGATGGCATTCCAACAGTTTTGCTTAGAGTTGATATTGTTGAATTCTGTTGAATCGAAAAAGAAGGCCTGTTTACACAAATCAGACCTCAAAGGTAAAGTTGCAAGCATAAAAGTGAAGTAATAAATTATAGGATGTTATTTGAAGAACTCACAAGTTTCACAAAGAGAATTTGAACAAACTCTTTACTTCAAAACAACGAAGGAAATAGCTTATTTGTATAATGGGAACTGTGATGGTCAGATCTAAGATGTTAAATTTTATTTCTTCCTCACACATTGGCATAATGAGAAGAGTGATGATAGGTGTACTTTTTCACTTTGAATTACATTAACCAGAAAATTTTATGTAAATTAGAAAAACAAAAAAGAGCTTATAAATATCTAGAAACTGCTGGAACGAAGGCCACTAGTCACAAACATGACTATTGTAAGATTTTTCTTTCTTAAATTTTGATGATAAAAGATATAGAGCATTGTAATGGTGAGAATTAACTGTTGTATATCATTTTAGCTTTTATCAATTAAGGAATTTAAGCTTGTGTTGAGTCATTTGGTTGGTAATTGTCTGTTGTTAATTGTTATATTTAGCGCTGTTCCGGTTTCTTCTAGTAATCAGACTTTTTAAGGTTGATAACCATTGTCTTGAAGAAGATGGGGTTTAGAAAGCTTTATGTAATTATTGGCATTATCATCTTGCTTTGCTCAAAAATATTTTTATAGTCTTGAATTCATGATCATGTGAACATTCGCTTCATTGTTGACCTGGAAGATCTAAAATAAAACAAAGAAACTAAAACTAATGTGTGCTTGCTATAAGGTGTTAATTCAAAAACATTTGCTTCATTTGCTCTTAAACTTTGTCGCATATCATACACGTAAAGAGGCATGATAATATTAAATCTTTATAATGTCATCACGTGGATGTGGATATTTTGAGATTATTAATTCTAATTCTAATGAGGTCAAATAAGACTTTTAAGTATTTAACTCAACAAACTCACGTAATCCAATCTCTCTATGCAATAAGCTCAATTGTTTTGTTTTACAATTTTTTGTTGATGGATGTAGAAAGATGTGGATGTAGAATATTTGCAGCTTCTTGAATAGATGTAGGCATATACATTTGATATACATTGGGATACTACTTATGCTGACCCAATGCGACCTCTGGTTGTCGATGTTGGAAGCGGTAAATTTTATTTGACCATCCAAATATGTTCTTTTGTATATAGTTTCAGTTCTCTGGGTTGATGTTGATGTGTAATGTTGGTTATATATTCTCACTATGCCAATATGTTCACACATCAGTTGTCTGTCTATGATGTGAGCCTATTCACTTGCAGAAAATGTGACATCAGTTCTCTAATTTCAGTGTTAAATGATGGGAAGTCTGGGAACTGCTTACCTAGGTATATGTATCATAGTTTAATTGCTGAATTCTAGGGTATTCTCAGCATTTCATATGTTCTCTAATTTCAGTGTTAAATGATGGGAAGTCTGGGAACTGCTTACCTAGGTATATGTATCATAGTTTAATTGCTGAATTCTAGGGTCAGCATTTCATATAGGTTATAATAAAGCTGACTGTTGTTATTTGTGTATGCAGACTTTCCATGTAGGTTCATATCTGTACACATGACTAATGTAGAGTTCTAATACCACTTGGCCAAAAACAACTGGAATTCCTAATAAGTCCATATAATCCACAAATAACGCTATGTGGATGTAGAACTTTTTGTCTTGTTTTGTTTTTTGTCTATTGGGTGAAGCTTATCTGTAATTGACCTTTTAAGGTAGAGTAGAATGTTTTAGACGAGTTGGAATGGTTGAAAAGAAGTTGTTTGCTTCTTTACAGGTTGTGGGAGCTCACGGATCTATTAGAAGTGATATGGAATATGAGTCTCCAAGTCTTGCCATCCATGAAGATTTTTTCAACTCATGAACTTTGTGTGGAACCATGTTCGGCAATGAATTATCGGGTTTAACGTGTATTTCTTTATCTCATTTGGGTCGGGTTTGAATTGTATGAATGTAATATGCGTACTACACTTCGACTTGACTATTGTGTAGTGGTAACTTTGTGTTGCGTTTCATTTTAAAGGGTTGATTGACTGTTATATGATTACATCACTCGTTGATTGTACGCGAGTGGCTAAGTTTGAGTAACATGGGTGACTTTGCCCCTTTTTTTTAAACAAAATGAAATCTACAATTGCCAATGTGTAGAATTATGCATATGTAATGAAACAGAACTAGGAACACAAATACTTTTATCAATGAAAATATATAGACTACACAACCAAATTGGAACACGATAAATATGCAATTGAGTGTGTGAAAGACAGGCTTACAAGAAATTTCTTTGGTCAAAACACAGATAATCTCATTGGACCATCCATTTGCACAGTAAAAAGAAAGCAAAGGCCAAGTAAAAGGGTTTCTGTTCAAGGAAAACAACGATGGCTCGAATAAGTGCTTCAATACTTATGTTTGTCTAGTACATAAACACAAAAACAGCTATGTCATACGTCTAGTACATAAACACAAAAACAGCTATGTCATACGCTATAGTTGGTCAACATTTTCACTCCTGCAAATGTAGTACAAGAAAGAAGAAACAATTATGCAATTCGTCGTTGGAAAAAAAAGAGCAAACTAAAAATTCGCCAATCACACCAAACTGAGAACATAAAATTAGGATCACCAAGCATCATGTTATAAGGAAAAAATCAAACTTCAAAATGTTAGATAGCTTGCAATAATAGACCTAAACAATTGACATCTTTACATATGCACCGTTTGGTAGGTGCAAGAGATAATGGCAACTTGAAATTTTATACAGCCATCGATGACCCATAAGCTAACGTGTGCAATTGTAATGGCAGATTAAAATTTACAATAGCCACTGAAACCCATAAGCCAGAAGGTGGTAGTATAATTGCAGACTGAAATTTGATAAGCCATCAAGAAACTCATAAGCCAAAAAGTTCAAGTGCAATGGCATATTAAAATTTGCTATAACTATCGAATAAACCCCATATGATAGAAGTCACATATATTACAATTTATTCATTACCATCTATGATGGCTTACAATGAGTATGTAAATAAACTCCTCTTGTCAAATCATGCTGGAAGCTTGAAAATGCTTAGAACTTCATAACAAGAGTGGACAGATTTGTAGAAGGCTGGCAACTTGAGGTCATGACATGGCTTCCAATTCAAATTTGAGTAATTTTATTTTGTCTACTCGTCTCTGTGCTATCTCTGCCCTAGGGAATCATCATCTTCAATGAAATCTTCCTGACGTTCAGCAATTGTTCAAGTAGGCCTTTTCCACCACCAACCATTGCACTATGCCTATCGCGCACCATGGAACAAGAACACTTGTTCTGGCAATTAACCAAACAATGACCTCATATTCTACAACTGTGATAGGTTCCATAGTTTTTCATTGACATATCCAATCCTAAAATTAGAGTACATTGAATGTTCTCAATTAGCAAAGTAGGATGACATAGGACTATGATATCAAAATTTAACCCAACTTCAAAATTTCCAAAAAGAAACATGCCATTTCCAGCCAATATTCACAAGAAGGAAAATGTGTGACTCCAGAGAATAATTCAAGAATTAATGCATTTTTAGAAGCAAAACTATAAATTGAGCATCACAAACTCTTCTTTAACTTATCCATCAGGTAACAATATAAAACCTCAAGTGGAATTACAATTAAACATCAAAGCAGCCAACTTCATCGACACCAATTGTCAAGAGTATTAAAAAAGGGCAAGCCCATTTATCTGCCTACTGAATGTCTGATAATATTGAAAAAAGAATGGCATCAAATTACCATCTTTAAATGCTTAAATTTTGGAGTAGATTAATGAATGTTTATCATTATCATTATTATGTTTAACCCAAAAATATTACCTAGGAAGAAACAAGAAATTTGAAATCAAGACAGTTGTGTCAAATATAATTGTACACCCTTGTATTTCTACTTTTTCTGATTTTTTGGTTGCTGATTTTTTTGTTTGTAAAAATTGCAATCATAGGCAGATGGTGAAAATCAGCAAAGTCCCGTATCAAAGTTTAAAGTGAATTCTCCTCCGTCAACTGGAGTAAAGACAGTCCTTCAAACAACCAAAATCCAGCTTTCGTACAAAGATGAAATGGACGAGAAGAAAAGCTTTAGGAATCCCAAACAATACTCACCGGAATCGCTGGAAGGACTAACCGAGACGCAAGAGGCTTGAATGCCGGCTGACCCGTCCTCCCTCACAGATCTATATTTCAGAGATGGGAATGTAATCTCGTGAGTAGGAGCAGGGAAAAAAGAAGATTCAAAATGAGGGCATTTTCGACAAGAACCTCAAATTTCATCCTATAAATTATTTATAGCGATACAAGTTGAAATATCCAAAGCCAAGTTCACTTTTGCCATTTATTTGGCCTCCAACAGATTTTAGAGCAAATTAAATAGAGTATCTCCAATACAATTTTATTATCCTTTTATGGCATACAAATATTCTATTAATGCCGTAAAAACATTCGACCAAATTTTGCCCAACTCATGAAAACAAAATAAGAAAAGGAAAAAACAAAAAAAAGTCATTCTTACACATTCAAATTCATCAAGTTCCTCTATTGGGCAGCAGGAAACAAATAAAACAGAAAAAACGAAAAAAAAAAGGGCCTCAAGCTTACCTTAAGGCTGCCGAATTTGTTTCCACATGTTGCCCAATCACCACAGCAAAATAAGGGGAAAAAATTCTGGTTATGCAAGAAACCGGGCAGCAAGAAATAATTAAAAAAACCCAAAAAATGCCTAAACCTTACCTAGTCGGATTCTGACAGCCCTGCCGGAGGCTTATCGGAGCTTCTAACACCACCGGTCGGGCGGCTGCGCACTCGGGTCAGAAGGGGAGAGCGAGAGCGAGAGAGAGAGAGGGCGCAAAATGTGGCACGAATGTAGGGCCTCCGCCGGCCAGTCGTCTCCTCCGCCGTTCGCCGGAGCTGCTTCTCAGTGGCCGGAAAGTTTGCTACTTGGGGCTGCAGAGAGAGAGAGAGGGGAAGGGTGGGTGAGGGAAGTTGAGACTTGAGAGGTTTGCTGTGGCTCGACGGATTAGGGATTCAAAATTCAGAAATTTTGATCTTCTTCTTTTTTTTTTTTTTTAAACTCGCTCATTCAAAGGCCACGTCAGCTGTCACATGGGCCTCTCATGGTGTAACCCCATGAGAGTCTCATAGGTGAACAAAACTCCCATCTTACCTCTCGTTTGTTCTTGATGAAACCACACAGGAATGCTCTCTCTCTCTCTCTGACTCTTGCTCTCTGTGAACCGAGTAATGCTATTTAGCACCACTGTTACTTGACATTATATTAAGGTGTCATTAAATGATAAGTTGAATTAAATGAGTCCTTTATTCATTTATTTAATTCCACTTATCATTTCATGCTACATTGATTGCCACATAGACTGGTGTCAAGCACCACTGGTGCTACATAGTATTATTCATGTGAACCCCCTTCTTAATCAATCGATTCCTCCTCTTCAATGTCGTCAACCACACACAAACACTCTGTCCTTCTCTCTCAACTCCCATCTTTCATCAAATCAATTCGTCTGCCGTTCGATTAGGGCTTTTCTGGTCAGAAATTGACGGTTTGGAAGGATAATAGTTGCATCCAGGTGTTTCGTCTCAGCCACCATCTAAGTTGTGAGCTAGGTTTTTATTCATTAATCGAGTTCATCTTTGTTGTTTGGTTTTTGAGTTTTTTAAAATTTTTTGCTTTGTGTTTGTGGGTTAGATTGTGTTGTTTGAGCTCGACCGTGGCTGCTTCATGGCACTTCGTGCTCTTCCCTTTATCAGCAAATTGTAAGGTATCGTATTAGAGTAAGGTATAGTATTACAGTTTTGATTTCATGTGCAACCTTTGTCTGTTTGAACAAATTGTCAAAATATTCTTATGGATAATCATTGGGAAATGTTATTTCGGGAAAAAATATGGCTCCTTCATACGGCGTCCCTACAAAATAGATTGAATCAGAAGTCGGTCTACTTGCTTACTGTATAAAGTGCTAATTGGCTTCTCTGCATGAATATGAAAGGTTCTTCATGGAAAAATAACTGACAAATCAACCAAATGGGCTAAGCATATTAGAAGTTTGCAATTGGAATCCGTATGAAGTTAGAAAATCCAATTCTTAGTTACCACATGTAACTTGAGAATAGAAGGAAATACATAGAAAATGTGATGCAAATTCTGTGGTTTTTCGACATTACAACGTGTGGGGCAAATGCAAGCAAAATGGCTAACTCGTAACAAGCTTCAAAACAACTTCTTCAAATGTAACTTTGTTTACTTGTGCCAAGGAGAGAAAAAGGAGAAACTTGACAAGCTTTTTGGTAAGAAAAGGGACATTGTACCTCTATTCTCTTTGCTTTCCTTTCTGGTATTGCCCCCTTCAAAATTAGCCTCTTGGATGGGAATTTGACTTTCGCAATAGTGTAGTATGGCTTTGAAATTTTCTTGTGATGTTTATTGTAAGGATGAATTCATATATGAGCACTAAAAGAGCTGAATTTGGACTCCCAATTCTCTGATTATAAGGTTTTATGAAACACATGACAGAAGAAAAGAATTAATGAAAGGTAGTTTATGCAAAGTTTCTTTGATATTCAAACATATCTTTGTAAGAGTTTGATATTTAAAATAATGGGCTGACGTTTTTTCAAAAAATGAAAGTTATGTGTCTAACACCGTTTTCAGATGATATTTGTTACTGAAAGAGATGGAAGCACGACACAACATTGCAAGAGCTCATTATCTAGTAGGCTCCAAACACGAGACGTGTCCAGGGCATAGCTTATGAATTCTTCAATTTGGATGCAGAATCTATAATTCTTCAAGGAGCTAGGGAAGGGTGGAAATCGTACTCTAGATTCTTGGAGGTAATAACTCTACTACATCATTCAAAAATTCAGTAATTAATTACTCCATGAGCTTAAAGAATTTCAATGTCTATTGAAATTTCAGCAGCCAATGTTAAAAGTTCTTTAGCCTTGTCTAGCATACTCGATTTTGCTTAGAAAGGGAAAATAGAAGAAAGTTTAGAATTTGGCGTGTTTTTGGCAACCAAGTGCAAATGCAAAACTTTAATACATCAGGCTCTTAGTATTGAATGTGAAATTCGGGCTGTATTTTTACCTTGCAAGTGCTATTCTATTATATTTTCAGAATAAGTTAGAGACCTCTCTTAAAGCATTTCAGATAGCTATGGCCATTGGAATTGTCTTCAGCACTGTGTACAGTCATATGAATACCAGATTCTTCTTGAGTAATTAGTGTCTTATAGACTTTAGGAAAGTGCCAATGGAACAAAATATTTTCTTTCAAAATATTTTTGGAAATACTATTCACGTGTAATTATTTAGCTTCAACCCATTCTAAAAATGTTGTGTAAAATTCGTGTTTATGTTGTTTATGAAATTTGAAAACGAAATCCTAGAAGCCAAGTTCCTGTCGTGGTCTTTGTTAGAGGCTATGTTACAATTTGATCAAGCTTGCAAAATGTCTTGTTGCCTTTTCAGGATTGGTACCAAAGCCGACAGAGAAATAGTTTCTTCGTGTAAGAAAAAGAGAGAAGTTCCTCTGTATAAGGAAGCTGCAGTAAGTTTCTATTTCTTCTTGTTGATGCAAAGCATTTTATACATGTGACATAAAAAAGGGAACATAAAAATTTCTTGCAAACATAGATGTATTTTTAACTCTTGCCTGAAACACTTTATTCAAAAGCTTAGCAAATACAGTACATTTGCTTCTATAAATTGTTTAGTAAGCAAGAACCACTACTTCATCTTCATCACTCTCTCCCAAGGCATTTCAGTTTCTTTGGATGCTAACTTTTATTCTACTCGGCTTTCTGGTCATAACCATCATTGTTGAGAGGTGAAGAATAATTGTCTAATTTATTCTACTTGATGAATGTTGTGTATACCTTTTAATGGAATGATTTCAGACACTAGATGAGTAGACGTAATTATTTGATATAATTTATCCTTTTAACTTTTAAACTTGTTGTCTAGTGTACATTCAAATTGGGGAATTTCTTTCACATTATAGAGCTCAAAGCTTGCTAGACTCCTTCTTCCTTCTAATTCTCAAATCTCAATGAAGCTGCAAACTATGTGGCCCTTCATGTCTCAACTTTAGGTCTTTCCTTTATTATATTCTTGCTTCTTCGTTGAAGGCTACCCTTATCCTGAACACTTCTAATGCCATTGCCCTGTGAATGGGTTTGTTTAGGTGAACGGATACAACAAACTACTTGCTAACTAGATACTTAAACTGAGTTGTCAAAATGAGAAGATTGGTGGTTTGAAGATAGTGAAAAGGAGGAAAATACAAGCACGGAAGATGTGGAGAATACAAAAACTGGATTTGGAGATTGAAGAGGCTGATTTTTTCTTCTACTTAAGAAAATTCTGCATGCATAATATGTTGTCTTCTTCTAAGTTTTCATTGGAGTGTTACATATTTGAATTGTTTCTTACTGATATAGTAATTTCGGATTAAAATCTTAGCATTCTAATTTGATCTTTGAAGATGAAAAAAATTCATTTTCTTGGTAATTTGGGTTCAACACGAAGTTAGTTACTCGTGCAACGCACGTACCGGACCTAGTATGTATATATATATATATATGAGGCAATCACTACAAATATATTAATTAATGGTGCATATGCAAATAAGTTGTTGGATCCCAAAGCAATAAGTTTAAAAGTACCACTTGATAAGTGCAAAAATATTATAAAAAACTTTATGAGTGAATTTATGGAAGATTGGTAACTTACGGTATTGAAAAATAAAAAGTTAAGGACTCAACTAATAAAGTTTAAAGGTTTGGGACCATTTGTGAAATTACCTCATTTATTAATTATTATTATTATTATTATCATTATCAATCATAAGGAGGCTTTTCCCCCCCAGTTCACTCAGAAATGTATTAAATAATTGTCTGTCCGTCCTCCTCCCTTCTCTTTCTTCTCCTTTTCTTTCATTGCAATATCTTTTTTCACATCTGCTAACATCTCAATCTTACGATCAGATCTATTGCATAACAGTATACTAGTTAGTTATGCAAATGGGCTGGGTTTTAAACAGCCCGTTGTCTTTTGGCCTGAGGCTTCGAGGCTTGCTAACGCGCGCTAAATAAATTGTTTCAACTTCTTTTTCGCTTCCACCACAGCCACCTCCTCTCTCACCAGCCCTCATTTCGTCGTCTGCGAACAAACTCTCTCTCGACTTCGCCTGTTTTCGAGAAGCCATGGCGCACCATTGGAACCATATCTGGCAGCCGACTCAGCAGTTAGACTTCAGCGAAGCCATGGCGCATCACTGGAGCCATGGCTGGTAGCGTCGGATCGTTGGCTTGATTCCTGAAGTGTAAGTTTTTTCTGAGTTCTTTTTTTTTTTTTTTTTAAAAGTATTGCAGCCTTCTGCCGAGGCTGCTTCTATTACTGTTTATATATTGTTAATCGATTAAATTACAAATAGCTTATAGATTTCAGAGAAAATTCTCTCACTTGTTTTTGAGTTCTTTCATTCTTTGCAATTTCTCAAACACTCTTTGAATCTTCTCAATTCGATCTTTCAAAATTTCTAAAACAATTTCTTTTACGTTTCCAAGTTCAGCACTTCTTTATTGTTTCTTTTACGTTTCCAAGTTCAGCATATCTTCAAATGATTTTCTTAACATCTTTTGTTCTTTTCATGTTCAATTAGGATCTGAATGAAAACGTGCCAGGAATTCAAGAATCAAATGTCTGTGTTATCTTTGTAAATTAATTTCCACAATTATCTTAAGATGAACTATATCCGACATATGTGCCTGAAAATCTCAACGTGCAAGTGCCCGCTAAAAATCTTGTGGGAAACATCAATGTGCAAGTGCCAGCTGAAAATCTTGTGGGAAATCTGAGGAGAGGCCCTTGTCCGGCTGAAAATTTTGTATTAGTTTCTTGTTGGTGACCCGTCTTATTGAATTTTTCTTGCGTCTTTCTTGTCATAGAATTTAAGGAGGGATGGATACTGTTTCTTTGATAAAAATTGCCAATTTAATCACATTGCGGCACCTAATCTTCACTAGCGACCCCATTGACCTATAAGTTTTTTAATTTCTTACTATATTATTTTGTGTATACTGTTATTCACTGTATTCACTATTCATTATTTTGCAGGAAGGGGTATCATTGTAATTTCAACCGTGTTATTTCTGGAAGAATCTGTCTCCCTTGATACGTGAACCACTAGATAGTTCGTTGATACAGCTACAGAAATAGAAACAGAGAATTTGTATTTCAAATGGTTACAACATTTGTAGTTTGTATTTCAAATGTTGGTGACACAGTTTGTTGATACATTTGATTAGGGTTGGGCAAAATAATTTTAACCAACCGAATCAAACCAAGTTCAGTTTTTCTAAATTTTTAAACGGTTATGGTTATTAAAACCAATAACCAAATCATAACTAAGTTAAAGTATTTGATTTCGTATTTGTTAACTTAATTCTTAATTTAAATTCCCAAAATTAAAAGAATAAAATTATCAAACAATCTCAATTTCTATTAAAACTATGTAACTCAAATCTACTATTAAAATCATGTAGCTCAACTCTTAGAGTATAAGTACATGCGTTTCTCATTTTAGCTTTAATCAGCTACCTAATTAAACCATATTTTATTATTTTTATATAAACATTACTAAACTAACCCAAACCTAAACCAAATGATTTGGTTTTGGTTTGGTTTTAATATTAGAAAATAACTAAATGATTATTTTCTCAATAAACCATAGGTTTTCAGTTTGGTTTGGTTTTTTTCAAACCACTACCAAATCAAACCACGCTCAGGCCTACATTTGATATAGAATTTGTAGTTTGTATTTCAAATGATGACAGAATTTTTAGGAACAGAGAATTTGTATTTCAAATGGTGACAGAATTTGTAGTTTGATACATTTGAAATCGTGACAGAATATGTTGATGATACATCTGATACAGAATTTGTAGTTTGTATTTTAAATGTTGACAGGATTTGTAGTTTGTTGATATATAGGAACAGAGTTTTGCTTCTTCATTTATTTTGGTTTGGGTTTGTGCTCATCTTTAGGATTACAGGACGCAATATCATTTACTATAACAATATCATTTACTCCTCCATGACTTGGTGAATAGCAAAAGATCTCCTTTGGCTGCAAAACTACTGAAAGTTTTAAGGATACACTTCGCTTTATTCCTGGTCATTAATGAATTCTTCTATGGAACCAAGTGTCTGACACCATAAGGAACCAGACACTTTATGTGTAATCAGACGTGTGCTCTTCCGATCTCCTGACAACATAAGGAACCAGACACCTGATTTCTTAGAATTTTCGAGTCATTAATGGGGGTCAAGGTGTTTCGGTGCATGTGTACTTGCGTCAGACCAAGGCTGCGTCAATGAAATACATAGTGAAAGAGAGATAATAAATGCTAATTTGTGATTGTCGTCCTTTCCGGTTTCTTTTGTTTCGTTCTTTTAGCAGGCACTGGGTATACACTATTTAATTCAATCTTCTATAGACTTATCCAAATTAATTAATAAATATAAATAATATAATTAAAGAAAGAACTGATCGGAGAAAACCGCAATTACCATCTCAGTTTTGAAGGTACAAACTGTACTTTCCAAGAAATGACGTGATGGGCAGATTGGGGGTTTCGCATGTGTTGTGTGGTTTCCGGTCTACACTCTCAAAAGTTTGTTGATTGGTTAAATACAGCTGTGATCCATATAAATTAACAAGAAGATAAGGTTAAAACGTTAAAGTATCTATATTAATAGTGTTAAAATTAACAATTCATATAAAAAAATAGAGTTTTTAGTGATTGTTAAAAGACACTTAAACAAGTTAAATTTAACTATTAATTTGTGTCACATTAGTGATTCTAACTAAGAGTGTTAAATTTAATTATTAATTCAATAGTCAAAGTGTGAGTCAATTCCAAGTTAATTAAAATAAAAAATGAAGAAATAATACCACATAAAGTGTTGATTTTATTGTTAACTTTAACAACAAAACTCACAACTTGTTAAAACAAAAAGTGCGGTACTTAATTAGTATAGTCGAAAGTACAAATACTTAATTATAGAGTACATTAAATTGAGGGATTCATTAAATAATAAGTAGAAAAAAATCTAGAGACATTTGGACCCTTAAAGAATTTCTCAGATGAATCAATTTAGAAAACACTTGGCACCTTGATTGGTGAGGAGAATCCTTAGGCTTTCAATTGGACTTATTTTCATTGGCTATTTATAAATTTTCAAGGGATAATTAGAGGCTTTTTCATTGGTAGAATTCAAAGATTTTTAGAAAATAAATAAGAAATTCGTCCGTAAATAATGCTAGTCTTAGAACACCCTCAAAAGACTTATAAAACACTCCCTTTATCTTTTAAACAAAGCTCTCCTCATATACATATATAATCATTATTTAAAAAGCTACTTTGTTTGAGGAACACCCAAGGATTTGATGGTATCTTTCTACCCACAAACATCTAATAATCTTTAAAGGAACAAAAGCAAGGTGAGTAACCTATGTTTTCATTTCCTTGACATGCATGAGTTTCTAAAGAAAAGCTTGTGTTTGATACATTGCTATGATAAGAACTAAAATGTTTTTTTTTTCATTTAAATCACTAGTATTCCTTTACCCGTTTTGTATTGGTTTGCTTTGAATTATTTCCAAACTACGACCTATTCAATGACTCTGGGATATGGACGATTAGTATGGTATTTGATCGGATTGGTAATGCTCTTTGCTTGGAACTTCGGTAAGGGTCAACTGGGGTTTTAGTGTGAATCCACTTAATATTGTATTTCCACGATCAACTTGGCATTTGGATGATATCATTGCGCTACAAGTAGTAGGTAATTCTAGTACTTGGGCCCTATTATGCATTTGAAAAAGTTTGTGCATCTTTATGTTTTCTTGAACTTATAATTGTAAATTGATTTTTGTAACCTTGTGGCAAATCAAAATATTGTGTTACTCACGGGGTACCTTGTACTCACTTAATGTCTATTTACTTTTTTGTAGATGATCAATCAAAAAATCTATGAGCACCAAGCCAAATAATCGAGGCTGTCACCCGATCAAAGCAAGATATTGCATGTAGTAAAAACTGACTTTTGGGCTTATTATGAAAAAGCTCCATTGTTTCTAATGTATTTAGAACTCCATTGTTTCTAATGTATTTAGAAACAACATATGAATTCAATGTATGTTATGCGTACACCCTTGCACACCTCTGCTTTGAGAAGGTTATGAGAGACAAACCCATGTTCTTGTACTTAACGTAATAACTTAGTAAGAAAGTAAAAGTGGTAGAATAAGTATACTTATGAGATATGTAAATAAGGAGAAGACATGACATATAATGTAATGAAATAAGAAAAACTTTTGTTTAGAATAAGAGCCTCATTTTCCATGTAGAGGCTTTCTAATCCTTTGTTCGACTAGTTAATCAATAAAATGATTTTTATGTAGTTGATCGTGTATACTTACGTTTGTATTTAACTTAGATACGAAAAACCATTCATGAGTCGTATAACAAAAGAATTTAGTAAGCCATCTTTTAATATAACTCTAGGTAAAGTAGAGAAATTAAAAGAAGCATCACAATGACTTTTTTGCAAATTTAAGAACCCATTTGGAATAGCATGTCTCGTCCCTTATTAGCACTTTAACTAATTTGAAATAATAAGAGCTTCCGTCATCGTAACCAAAAAAAAAAAAAAACTTAATAATATTCGTTAAAATAACGGGGATGTGACATTCTTTCCTCTTTTCTGCATAATTTTTTTCCTTTCAATTCATCTTTTATTCATCTCATTAGCTTTCTGAAACATATTTAATCAATCTCTTTTCTAATCTTGTGAAAAAAATTCTATATCTTTGTTCCCAATGGTCTGTTCAGTTCATTTTTCTTTTCATTTTTTGTCTTTTCACAAATTCATTTCGAAATCGAACAATTTTTTGTCAATGAACTTTTATAGTCTATTTACTTGTGTCGTGTATTAGGATATCCCAACGAGAATGTGGAACAACACCCGCAAACATGAGACTTACATACTGGGCAAGAAAATGTGCAAGAACAAGAACATGGGAACTTACATACTGGGCAAGCAATTCATCAAGTGCGTTATCCCAATCAGAATATGCAATTTTCTAAGGTACGAGTATACTTGACTATTTAATTACTGTTTCTCATTGTTTCTTGTTCTTCTATTATGATGATAAGACAAGCCCTGATTATTTTCTAATTAAAAGTTTACCCTAAGACAAGTCTTGATTCTTTTCTAATTACAAGTTTACCCGAATTTTTGTTTTGTATTTGAATGATCTCTCTGGATTACCAAATGTCTTTTTTTGTCTGTTTTGTATTAGGGTGATCTCTCTGGATTTGCCGAATGACTTCTTTGATTAGATAGATGAAAATCTTCATGATTCTTTTCTAATTAAAAGTTTTGTCTGTTTTGTATTGGGGTGATCTCTCTGGATTACCGTATGACTTCTTTGTTCAGAGAGAGATCTCTCTAGATTACCAAATGACTTTTTTGTCTGTTTTGTATTAGGGTGATCTCTCTGGATTTGCCAGATGACTTCTTTGATCAGATAGATGAAAATCTTCATGATTCTTTTCTAATTAAAAGTTTTGTCTGTTTTGTATTGGGGTGATCTCTTTGGATTGTCGTATGACTTCTTTGATCAAATAGATGGAAATATTCAAGAATCTCAAGAACCTTCACCTTTACCACTGTTGGAGCAAATAAGAAAATTTCAAATCTCTGTTTCATCTCTTCATTAGCATTCTTCAAATCTTGCTTTGTTTCCTTATTATTATTTTAAATATTTTTTAATGGATAACTTTTTTGAATTTTTTAGGATTTGTTAGACTTTTGTGGATTGGATGTGATTTAAGTAGGAAACTTATGTGAACTTTAAACTTCTATAGGCTTTTAAATAATTTTTCTAATAGATGACTTTTGTGGAATGTTTTAGGATTTCTTAGACTTTTTGGCTTTGACAGGATTTAGGTAGGAGACTTATCTAAACTTTTGTTGACTTTTATTTAAAAATATTACAAGACTTTTTTGAGACTTTAGATATTCATTTTAAAAATTACTCTAATTTATAATATTATGTCGAGCAACATTACAAGGTTTTTTGAGGATTTAGATATTCATTTTAAAAAATTATAATAGATAATATTATATTGAGCAACTTTTTTAAATGATCAATTACATGTCAATAAAATTATTTTTAAAAAATGAAAAATCAAGTTTAATACTAAATTTTTTTATAAAGTTTTATAACATCATAAAATTCATAACCTTTCCTAAAACCAAAAAAATATAATTCATAGTTTAAGTATTTGACAAAAAATAAAATATCATCTACTCTCCCCAGGAAAATAAAGTTTGGACGAGGAACTAGCAGGACAAGACGTAAATGAAAATATCTTATCACATCCCTACTACATCATTTTGAGCTTAACTGCACAATATTTGAATTAATAACACATAAGTTAGAAAACTAATAGTCAGTCTATGAAAATGTGTAACAAAAAAATGTTTGAGTTAAACAAAAAGTTATTAATCTAATCAGTAAAAAATAAAATAAATGAATGCTTGAAATATATAAATTGGGAAGAGAAAAGAAAAAAAGCTGTCAGGGACCTAATGAGATCCCGCCTGAATGATACAAAACATCCATATTGTGGGGTGTTGGGTTGATGTAGGAGTAACTCATCCCTCCATTCCCATTTGAAAAAATATAATAATAAATAAGAAATAATAAAAAAAAGTAAATTAGTAAAAAGTAAGACAAAAGGCCACATGCCTCTATCTTGAGATGCAGCGGGGAATGAGATGAGGCATGTCATGAAAAAAATTCATAGGTAGAGATGGTGGAAGGTCAATAGAGAAAAATGAAAGAGAGATTCTTTAAAAAAAAAAGATTCAAATAGTCTTAAGAAATCTGATGGGTGTATGTGTGACTTTTGGAGACATTTTTCTTTACATTTAAGAAATCTCACAAAATTCTAGTCAATTTGAATACCTTGTGACTCTTGAAAAGTCTCAATTGAATACACTAGGATTTTGTATGCTATATGTTTTTATGAGAAATTATCCAGTAGAGGAAGGTTAGTCCATATAATCATAAAACAAACATTTCATTATTAAAATAATAAATAAATATCTCTTAAAAAAAGTTATGTTTTTTTGAAAGGAAAAAAAAGTTATGTTTTCAAATTAATTAACATTTTTATTAACTTATTTGTATCCGATGGAGTGAAATTCATTTTTCTAACGATTTAATTAATTTTTGACATGGATTCGAATCCAAAACTTCATCGTGATAAGAGGTGATTTTTACTATTTGAGCTATTATATTTATTTTTCTTTCTTCTTCTTTTGGAAGGATATATAGACGCATAAACATTAATTAAGAAACAATGCTCACTATTGTTGCAACAAAAAATGCTCTTGATGGACACATCTATTAATGGAATTAATCAATTCTATTTATAAATAAAAATTGGTCAAAATAATAACATCCACACATTTCATAAGGCCAGTATGTATTGCATAAATATCCACCATTCAACTCCACTCATTATCTCTTTTATTTCTCATTAAAACTTAATAAAATGAGTTTGCAAGTGATAAAATTAATTAAGAAATAATTCAGTTAATTAAAAGTGCCAGTTAAGAAAAGCAGGAACCGAAGGGGGGAGGAGGGAGCTAGTGAGAATTTAGTTAAGAAATAAATTCAGTAAAATTTTTTTTGCTTTTGTTCGGTAAATTCAGTAAATTATTATTCTTATTTTTTGTTTTGTGACTTTTAAATGGACAAAGTAATAATCAATGTAACATTTTATTTAAATGTGACTTTTTAGTGTTAGTTTTTCAATTCGTGTGAATATTTAATTAAAAGTAACATATAGAATAGTGTGTTAATTAAAAAAATAACATATACATTAATTGAATTAAAGGGTTGTTGGAAGATGATGGAAGATGGCAGTGCAGGAAAGGGTTGTTGGAGCAAGAAATTCACCATTTCACTGCCGGATGGTGGGTTGTTTAAAGTGTTAGGCAACTCCTCATATTATAATCTGTTACACGACGTCATTTCATTGGTTTCATTTTTTTCAAAAAGTCAAAAAGTAAAAGTCAAGCCGCAATTTTTTACTTTTTACAAAAAACAACTAATGAAATTATGCCACGTAGTATATTATAATCTAACAAATAATCTAAATTCCAAACAAACACATTTTTATATGGTGCGTAATGCGGAGAATATGTACTGCAAACACTCGGTCGAAGTGGACATGCGGAGACCGGAGAAACTAAGAAACTTGGACGAATTGGAGAGGCGGGGACGAGCCAGTAGAGAGCTTGGTGTGAATCAAGGAGAGATGGAATGAACAAGAAAAAGACGACAATATGCAGGTTAATTATGTCCTTAATGAAACCTAACTTTGATCCTAGGCTAACAACTGTTAGGTTTTCCTGCTTAACAATTAGCTTCAGCATTCACTTGCAATTGAGATTATTAATTGCGATAACCTGTCCATCTTTAGCTTTTGAGCTTGTAGGTGCTCAATTACATATATGCTATGTTTGTATAGTTCAGGAGCATATATATTATGGTTTACCCCTGGTAAATATGCTTCATAAGATTGAAATTGCAGCAAAATCTCGACATTCATTTTGAATCTTAATTTGTTACTCCTTACTGAAAATTTATCATTCGACCACCTCCTCAATTTATTTGTGAGCATGGTTATGAATATGAATCAAGGGGCAAAAATGAGAGAAAATTTCAGTGCTTTGCCGTAGTCGACTGCTATCATATAGTTTCACAAGAGATTTCTATCTGTGATAATCATATTTTGGTCTGCTGTTATGCAACAACTATTTTACTATACTAATCCTTCTCTCTTAGAAGTTTCAGGTAACTAGATTTTGGCTTGGATAGTGGTGGATGGAGGCAATAAAGGTGGTTCTCGAATCCATGTAGACATAAGTGACCTACTTTTGTTCATTTTGAATTTTTAGCTAGACTTCCAATGTTTAATCTTTAATGTTAGCTAGTATTGTTGGACCCAGGGGGGAAGTTTTGTGCGTGGATGATTCTTTAAATTCCTGCAGTCTGTTCCAAAGACAAAAACTGGAAAACGGTGTTGCTCTATACTTCTATTTCCCGCTCAAAATGGCACGGTTCAGTTCTGAATTACACTGTGAAAATTTTGATTAATTAACTTGCTTAAACACATAAATATTAATTAAGAAATAATGCGCACTATATATATGAATTGTTATTATTTTGGAAGTTTTGAAGAGTTTTAATCATTATTTAAGTAGCATTTTAAATATTTATTAGGGTTCTTTATATAAAAAGGTCTCTTTTGAATGTGTCTTGCGAAAACACCCTTAAATTGAAAGTAATTTCAAAAATACCACTTTCTATTTCAAAATTACCTTAAACCAATTTTAATTAAAATTTAATTCTTTACTAATTATTATTTTTTATAAATTATAATTATAATAATATATTAAAAGTAGAAATTTTTTTCAATTCAAAATAATATCTTTATGTACTGTTAACAACACTTTCAACTCCGAACCGCCACCAACTGCTGACGCCGCCACACCACGCCATAAACAAATTAACAATGTTACCTTCAGGAAAGCAAATGTTACCACCCGGAAATATATCATGTTAACAAATAATATAAAACGAGATAGTAACAATCTTGATAAATAGTAACAAAATAAACAAGTTGATAACAACCTCGATAAATGGTAATAAAATAATAAAACATATGAAAATAAAACCAAAAAAAAAAGAAAAGAAAAATAAACCGGAAAATGGTAACAACCGCGATAAATGGTAACCAAAAAAAAAAAAACTCAAAAGATAATAACAACCTCGATTAATGACAACAAAAAAAAAAAAACTCAAAAGATAATAACAACCTCGATTAATGATCAAAGATGAAAATAAATAAAAAAGAAATTAACGGAATGATGGTAACAAGCCAGATAAATGGTAACAATCCCTGGCATGTCATGATTTTGTTGAACATTCTCATGTGTTAGCTTTTGTTTCCCAGCTTTATCAGTCATTCTTAAACATCATTTGGGATTTGTTCTGATGTAATTCATGACTTTCAATCGGTGTATTGCAAAACGAATCTCTTATTAATTCTGAACCATAAATGTGTCATTGTGTTTAGAGAAAGAGAGAGCTTATGGTATTTAGAGTGAAAAGGGGAATAAACAGGACGGAAGAAAAAAAATTTTCTGCCCACCATCTGTTCTGCTCAAACATCACCAAATGAATATGGAATTTAGTTGACTTATTGTAGCTCAACAAGTGAACAAAAAATTCGAAGCCACTCATAGCTTATCTTGCCAGGCAGAATTCTAGGTTTTATAGGACGTGGTGCGTGCAGTGGTGGCGGCAGATCCAGATGCAGATTAAAAAAAAATTAGTTTCAGATCCAGCCGTGGGAACATGGAGATGGTAACATTAAGGTTCAGATTAAGGTGCAGATTCAAAAATAAAAAATAAAAAAATAAAAAGGAAAAATTATGTTTCAGATCCAACAGCGAAAGATTAAGTTTCAGATCCGGCCGCTGGAACGTTTGGCTGCTGCTAATCGCAGCAGTGGCTACGATGATACATTTGTGGTGGTGGGATATAATTGAAAATAGCTTGATATCATAGTGTAAAAAAGATATGAATTAAAAAAAAGGTTAGAATCTTTAATTTCATCTATTTATTATGTCATGATGATGACGGATCATTTTCATCGGACACCTTTATGTCTTGGGTCTTTAGTTTACAAGGCCCTATTTTTGTTGGATCATTTATGTTCGACGTCATTTATGTACAGAGAATTTAAGCCCAATCTTTCTTTCATTTATGAATTATGATATTGTGATTGCCAAACAATGCACCCATCTTTCATTGAGATCAGAATGCATACCTGTTCGTTCCTGAGATGAATCCCTGAATTGTTACTTTTATCAGAAAATATAATAAATAAATTTAATCGGCTGAGCGGTGCAAAATGCAGAATTCCTGCCTTACGGAGGATGTTACGGTGGAGATCCTCTCAAGACTACCCGTGAAAGACCTTCTCCGATGCAAGTGCATATGTACCCGGTGGCGCAAGTTAATCTCGTCCCGTTTTTTCGCCAATTTGCACCTCAATCGAGCCATCTCCAACCCCACAAACCACTCCATACTTGTTCATCGAATTCGACACGGATTCAAGCATGTCCCACTTGAACCCGTCCACTCCCTCGCCGTTTCCCGAAGTGAATGGCTGGATCTGGCGGGGATTTACGTTTCCTCGATTAATGGCTTGTTTTGCGTACTTGGGAGATCGGGTAATGGATTCATGATTTGGAACCCTGCCACTGGAATGTTCAAGACACTCCCACTTGGTAGGCATACTGATCCAAGTTATCTTTCCATAGGGTTTGGTTGGAATTCAATTGCTGATGATTATAAGTTAGTAAAGATTGGTGCTAATCATAAAGATGGGAAATTGGGAAGAGTTTGGTCTGAGGTGTGGTCGGCCAATTCAGATTCTTGGAGGGAGGTTAAAGTTTATCGTAATTTTGGAGATTCACATAAATACTTGTGATGGTGAAAGGGTGTGCGTATTGGCTGGCTGACGATGGTTTGGAAGGTGATCGCACTATATCTTTAGTTGCTGCATTTGACATGGGGGCCGAGGTACTGCAGCTGGTTCCAATACCTCAGTCTTTGCTCGGCCAAGAAGATGGTATTTATGGTATGAATTGGAAGGAAAATTTTGCTTTGATAGCACTTATATCGATCTGAACCCAGAAATGCATATCAAGTATGGACGATGGACGATGTAAGTGCTGGGAAGGGATCTTGGAGCAAGAAGTTCACCTTTTCGCCAAATATTGAATTCTGTCAATTTCGCCACAATGTGACCGGAAGGATCTGTCAATTTGTCTACGGTGTGAGCGGAAAGTTTATACAGCAAAGACATAGACATTTGATTTTGTATGATGTGAGACGAGAGAAACCAAGAAACTTGGACGAATTAGACACCCAGTGGGTGGAGCTCACTACCATGTGGAGAGCTTGGTGTCAATCAAGGGATTTAATCAACTCGGAGAAGATGCAATATGGAGATGGAATGAGAAGGAACAAGAACAGTATATACGTTACGTTATGTTGTAGCCAATGAAACTCAACTTTGGGCCTAGGCAAAGAATTGTAAGGTTTTCCTGTCTACAAGTTTTGGCGTTCAGTTGGTTTTAGTACTTGAAATTATTTGCGTTTACCCATCCACCCTTAACTTGTGCTTGTAGGTGCTGATTTACATCTAATTGATCATATATGGCCTGTGTATATAGTTGAAGAAAATATTATGATTTCCCTGGTAAATACACTTCTATAATATTGAACTGCTGCAAAATTTTGATGTTCATACATTTCCCTATTCACTCTTAGGATGGTAGCATGTGCAAAGAAGATATAGCTTAGTAGCAAGGTTCAAGTGCCAAAGGAAAGGCATAAATCGTGTTCAAGTTATAATGGATGTCATAACACTGAGCTTCTTACTTAGTCGATTCAAATTTCATTATTATGATATCAGGAAAACTAGAAAGGTAGTTCTTCAAGCTTGGGAGCGATGAACAAAGCTCCATTTAGGCATGTCTGATTTATCTGTATAGCCAATGAAAATATTGTTCATAGATACAAGTCAGTTTCTTTATCTATTGTCAATTGTCACTAAATGGAGGACTAAACTTTGCCGTCAAGTACTGATATTGCAATAGACGATGATTATCTTTATTACCTTATGTGTCATAAAATTAAAGGAGCACTATCTTATGACGAAATACTTTGTCATTATGGGTGCTGTTGCAAGTGTCATATCTATGGAAAATTGAAATGTCATATTTTTATTATTACTATTTAACTAAAAAGTTAGATATAGAATCTATATATTAATAAAAGGAACATATTCTTGGTACCTTTTGTACCGCATTTTCCCAGCCCATTTTCTGCAGTGGAACTAGGGGTACATTGACTTTTCTTTTCTTTTCCTTTTTTTTTTCTTCTCTCCAGAAAACATATTTCTATTTATATATCCTATTCAATTAGCTAATTACTCTCTCCGTCTCATAAAAATAGGCTTATATGCTTTTTACGCGTAGATTAAGAAATGTAATTTAATGTGGTTGGAAATACAAAAATCACACTTAATTGTCTAATATACCCCTATTCAAGACTAGTTCTATTTAATGCATTAAAAATTAATTAGTTGTTTGACTAAGGGTATATTTTGAAGAGTAATTAATTGTCCAATCTCGTTTATGTAAACGGACCATAATATGTGACAAATAAAAATGGAAACTGGGCCTATTTTTATGGGACGGAGGGAGTAATTAATTAGGTTTCTCTCTCTCTCTCTCCCCCCTCCCTCCCTCCCTCTCTCTCCTATGGCGCAAAATTCTCACTCATTCTGCCATATTTCATTTCTTCTTTCCTTTCCCATTTGCTTTGATTTCCTAATTTCACTCCGGGAGAATTACCTTGCTCGCATTTCCATTTGGATGAGATTTTAGGTTTCTATTTTTTGGCATCTGGGGTGAGAATGGGGTTTGAATCCATTTATACATTTGGGCGTTTTTCCATCTTCTGCTGCAATGGTAATTGGCCGATGCTTTTCCAGTGCGTTAATCCCGTTATTGAGATCAACATCACAATTGATGCGCCAGCAATTTTCCCTGGCATCCAACGACACTGGAGTTGGTTGACACTGGATGTGCCAGTAATTCGTCTTCTTCTTTGTGGCAGGCAGTGGTATTCTTGATTTGTACTTATGTTGAAAGTCTTGTTTTTTCATCATGCTTAAAGAACTTCTGGTGGAGCTTTGCTGAAGGTGAATGATACTATTGATAATTTTGGGGAAGTTTCATAATTATTATAACAAATTATGGAAGGATTTATATTAATGCTTTTAGGGAAGTATTATTAATGTACTTTCTAGCAGTTATTTTCCATGCTTTACTTCTTAAGCTCTTTTGATTCTCTAATTGCCTGATTAATTTTTCATATTAGTGTGGTTTACAGAATCTTAAAAGAATATTTTGCTCCATCACTAATTTCAAATAATATATGCAATTCTTATTTTACTTTTTTTTTTTATTCCCATTGAAAGTACGCCTTAATCCTTGTTTACGTAGTGGGCTTCAAGTTTGGTTGCTCACCATATTATATAGCTGTTTTTTGCATCTGTCATCGCAATGCATGCTGCACCATTTGTTAGTGTCACTGCAATGCACAGTTAGCTAAATTTTTATGCTTTGGTCTCCATAATATCTCAGCATATAGAAGCTGGATTTATAGAATTATGAACATTATAGTGTTGGTTGTTCGTTTTTATTGCATTTGTCTTATATTACTTTCTTTTTCTAATATTTGACTTTTATTTTCTGGAGTAGTGAAGTTATTATGTTCATGTGAAAGTGAACTTGCTCTATCCTTTATTTACTCTCCTAGAAATCTTGATTGGCTGCTTTTATTCACCTAATGCATTACGTTTCCGGTCATATTTAGGATGCATATATGAAAAATAATGAAAAGCTTTAGAATCTTTCCTCTTTATAGATAGATCACTAACAAATATTATTATAAAGAGAGGTAGAAATCAATAATAGACTCTCTTTTCTCCCTCTGGTTTCGACTATTCTGGGAATATCATGCTATTGGGTTGAAATTGTACACACTTTTTAATTTAATTGCATTCTCAGTAAATATATCTAGCTATTTTTTGCCGACTTCTGTGCTCATCTAACAACATAAATTGGTTGTTCCATTTTTCATTGTTGCTCATTATTTGAGTATCTTACCTATTTTTCTAAGCCTTATTTTCGTAATCTGTTTGTACCATCCCTTAAGGTCATATGATATTTTTTCTTTGATGAAAATAGTTTTTGATGAGCACATCCAGAAATTGATTTTGAAAGTTTTCTTGACTTTGTCCTGGCACTGGAAAATAGAGACACTGTAGAGGGATTAACTTATTTGTTTCACAGCCTTGATGTCAATGGAAGAGGAATTCTTACGACTTCTAATACTCACATGTTGTTGAAGTAGCATGCCTTTTTTTTTTTTTTGGTGTATTGAGCTTGCATTTTTCTCTTAAGCTATGTTTGGTACTATGTTGGAGTGGGGCAAGGAAGAATTGAAGTACCATGCCTTTTGAGTTGCAGGGGCCAGAAGAATATCTCGGGGATTTGGAACATGCAAAAAGTCCGAAGCTGCTCTTGCAAATGCATTGGATGAATTTGGGAAGCCTTTGGAGGTTAGTGATTAACATCATATGATGTGATATGATATGAATCCAGCCCTAAAATTTCCCCCCTGAACAGCCATTTTTTCCTGTTTCATTCATGACTTATTACAGGGGGAAAATTAATTCCCTCCAACAAGTGCAAATAATCTGTTTGCTGGGATGTTTTACCCAATATCCCCTATTTCATATAATTTAGTTTATAAACCATCTTAATGACAACTGATTCATAGAGTTGATTAATCTGTGGACTTTCCATCAAATCAGTTTTGATTGTTAAAACATTTAAAGTTGAATTAATTGACTGATTCTTTTGTTTTTGTGGTTTTCATGACTGGGTTTCTCGATTTCAGTTCATTTGGATTTTTGTGCAGCGATGCCCCTACAATCTGCACTTGATTCTTTAACAGGGAAAGTGATTTTTCTCCTTCAAGTTTGATAATTTGGTAAGTTATGTATTTTTTTAATTATTATTTGCAAATCTAACATTTCAAGAGCCTATTTCATCCAAAAAAGTGTGGATTTTGCATAATTTCGGAATCTAGGTCATTTATGCCAGTGTTACAAAGAACAATTTATTGCTTACAAATTAGTATGACAGCTTGGATTCTGATTTGGGTTTGGCTTGAAATTTGCTTGTGATGATCTTTGATAACCTGGACGGAAAGATTTGTTTGTATTTCCATTTGGTTAGGGGTTAGGCTGTTCTAATAGGTGGATAAGGTTGTAATTATGGGGAAGGTTTGAGAGATCGGAAGAGCGTCGTGTTTGAATTGTGGTGTGGAATGGGATGAATTTTAGTTGTGGAATTGTACTCGCCAGGGCCTGGAGGCTGCAAAGATACATTTTGTTCAGAAGTTCATGTCTTTTTTACATCTGATCTTGATTTCTTCTGTTTTTTGATATCCTTGAATAATTAATTTCAACAGATTTGTTAAATATCTGAATCAAAGCCAAATGCGTGTTTCTTAAAGACCCAAGACCATATGACATACCCTGCAACATCCATGTCCTCATCTTCTTTGGAATCTATAGAGGTGTGTGATCTATCAGCTGTACTAATGCAACGGTAAGTTATTCTATCATCATGTTTCTTGGCCTCGAAATGGTTGAATCCTCGAAATGGTTGAATCATTTAGTTGACTTGATTAGTGAGAAACATATATCTATTGTTGTTTGCTGATGAAAAAAAAAAAATTAAGGATGTCCTTTCAAAGAAAAGGAAAAAAAAATGGAAAAAGAAAATAATGGGACTGTAAGGTAACATTTTTGGTAGTGAAAGCCGTAGAAGAAAAAGAATTACAGCCAAAATTCTTTGAAGGAAATTATTGCCAAAATTAGAGATTTTTTAGCCGAAATTCAGTTTGAAATTCTTTATGCAGTTTCATGGTTGGAAAATGATAATTTGACCCTTCTAGGAGTTGAGTGGTTTGTAGAACGAGAAACATTGAGGGTAGAATTTTTCTGCGTATAACAGTTAAGTTCATGGAATTTTACGTTTTTTATTTAGTTGTATCATTATATTTTGGTTGTGTGACGTCAAAATTTTACTTCATATTTTGTCATTCTTTGAAGAAGATGATGGTGATGAATCAACCAAGTCGCTGATGAATCCTAAATGCATGAAATCCATGTCTATAACGCTCCAAAGAGGAAGCACCAAGGCTTGCTTAATCTTGCATCTTGATATTTCAGAATATCGCTAAAGCTCATTATTCAATGTTTTCAGGGTGAATTGAAGGATTATTTGGAGCTAGAAAAATTAATGAATATTGCTAAAAGGATTGAAGATAACTGTTAATAATAAGATTAACACGCGCTCTTCCGATCTTAATTATCAGGATGTTATTTTGTTTTGAAATAGAAAATTATAAAATTTATTTATGATCATACGAATAATATGATCATACGAATAAAGCAGAGTCTTCGAAAATCAATACTCAATGGCAGTTAGTGTTTATTTGATTATTATTTCTTTCTTTTTGCCCTTCATGTTGTGGTTTTTGTCAAAAGATTGATTGTAATTACAAGAGGATTAAGTAGGATGTTTTACGAAATCAAAAGGAAATAAAACTAAGCACTAAACACGTAAGATTTATGTATGCGGGCTGATATATATCAAATAAGATGTAAGATTTATATATACAAAATGTGTTTCCATTAGGGATGTCTTTATATAATGATAAGTTTTTTTACTAGGTTTTTATACGTTCTATTGATGTAAATTTGATGGAAACTCATTGTTCAACTTCGTATTATTGGTTGCATTATTAAGAATTGTTTTTCTCGTGCAACGCACGGGTGAAGGAGTAGTAACTGATTAAAGTAAAAAAGGAGCATTTCTATTTATTATTAATTGGATAATGTTATATAGCATTAGTGGTACTTGCCACCAATTTAGTTTAGGTGACAACTAATATAACATTAAATGATAAGTGGAATTAAATATTTGACTAAAGGATTTACGTGATTCAACTTATCATTTAGTACCATTTTAATATGGTGTTGAGTACTAATAACGCTAAATAACATTACTCTATTTATTTATATTGGAAATCAGTTGTCTTTTTGTACGTTGCCCAAACAATATCTAATAAAAAAGTATCCATTGAACCAGAACCCGTCTTTAATTTAGAAAAATAGTATAACGTTGATTTAAAAATACCCATATAAAAATTAAAATTTTTTCAACCGTTAATTATCTTTTTAGAAAATTAAAAATGAATTTTTTTTTTCTTTTTTGGGTTGGAAGCGGGTGGGTGTATGTCTGGGCTGTATTCCGTGGCCGGGGTTCAATAGGTGTGATGGGCCGTAATGACGACCCAGTTAGAACGATTTTATTGTGATTGCCAAACAGCCAAACAGACCCTGGCGCTGAGATGCACTGAGCTTTTCCTGAGCTGAACGCTGCAAAATGCAGAATTCTTCCCTCACGGTGGATGTTACGGTGGAGATCCTCTCAAGACTGCCGGTGAAAGACCTTCTCCGGTTCAAGTGCGTGTGTACCCAATGGCACAAGTTAATCTCCTCTCGTTTTTTCGCCAATTTACACCTCAATCGATCCATTTCCAACCCCACAAGGCACTCCATACTTGTTCATCAACTTGGACACGGATTCAAGCATAGGCCACTTGACGCACTCGACCCCCTCGCTGTTTCCCAGAGTGAAGGGCTTGATGTGGCGGGGGTTTACGTTGCCTCGATTAATGGCTTGATTTGCGTGCTTGGGAGATCGTTTGATGGCTTCATGATTTGGAACCCTGCCACTGGAATGTTCAAAACACTCCCACCTGGTAGGCATACCAATCCAAGTTGGCTTTCCATAGGATTTGGTTGGGATTCAATTGCTGATGATTATAAGTTAGTAAAAATTGGTGCTAATAACGAAGATGGGGAATTGGGAAGAGTTTGGTCTGAGGTGTGGTCGGCCAATACAGATACTTGGAGGGAAGTTAGAGTTGATCGTAATTTTGATGTTCGCATAAATCACTGTGATGTGGTCGTGAAGGGGTTTGCATATTGGTTGGCTGAGGATGGTTTTGTTGCTACATTTGACATGAGGACCGAGGTACTGCAGCTGATTCCAATACCTCAATCTTTGCTCGGGCAACGAGATGATATTTATGGTATGAATTGGAAGGAAAATTTTGCTTTGATAGCACTTATATCGACAGAACCCAGAAATGCTTATCAAGTATGGATGATGGAAGATGGCACTGCTTGGAATGGACGTTGGAGCAAGAAGTTCACCTTTGCACCAGATATTGAGTTCTGTCAATTTGTCCATGGTGTCAGCGGAAGATTCTGTCAATTTGTCTATGGTACGAGTGGAAAGTTTGTACAGCGAAGACATAGACAACTGTTTTTGTATGATGTGGAGACTAGAGAAATAAAGAAACTTGGACGCTTTAGATACACAGTGGATGGAGCTTACTTCCATGTTGAGAGCTTGGTGTCAATCAAGGGGTTTAATCAACTTGGAGTACATGCAATACTTAGATGGAACGAAAAGGAACAAGAACAATATGCAGGTTATGTCCCCAATAAAACCTAACGTTAAGCCTGGGCAAAGAATTGTTAGTTTTTCCTGTTTTCCTGTTTGAAAAATTTCAGGACTTCGAGATTATTTGTGTTTAACTATCCACCCTTTGCTTTTGAGCTTGCAGATGCTGATTTACATTTCATTATTGATGCAAAACTTTGATCTTCATTTTATATTATTTGCATTCTTTTCATGAAACAAGTGGCAATGACTGGGCCAGTAGCCTAACTGAGAAGGAAAAAAAAAAAAAAAGGGTTTGGGCGCCGGTGAAGTGATTCGATGTGGAAAATTGATAAATCATGAATCAAAATGATCTATTGACTATTCAAGGGAAATGATTTGGTGGTCAGGACGAATACCCGCATGCATGTGTTGGTGCCCATTTGTTCACAAGAGATTTTGATTTGGGAGGCCAAATCCAATGGCGGTGGATGGCGCTATGGCAGTCAATTGTCCACGATGGTCCATGAATAGCTGGTACATAGAGACATTTGAATTTAATGATGAAGGGACATTGGAAAGTAACAAGGTTCTTTCAACTTGAAAGATGTGGTCTATTCACTTGAAATATCTACTAGTTTCATGGTTGTTTTAAGTTGTTTTAGTGAATTGTACTGTGTCTTAAATTAGTAGAACAATATATACATGACAACGTTTGTAACAGTACATGGTCCATAGATTGATTGAACTTTTCTCTGGGAAAAAAAAGGGGGCTGAAAAAAAAAAAAAGGAAGAAGGGGGGAGTGATTGCTTGGAGTTGAAATTAAGACTTAACCACACAGTTCATCGTCAGCCATTATATTCATATGCCATTTTCAATTTGCTGAAGTTCTTATTTACTTTAAAATGTTTTACAAATTTAATAAAAAATAAATTCAGTAAATCCTTAGCCACATAATGCAATGTTTACCACTAAACTCTTACACGGTTTTCAATTTGCCGAAGTCTTTATTTACTTTTGAATGTTGTAAATTTAATAAAATATAAATTCAGTAAATCCTGGGACGGATTTCCCCCTTCTCATGTCCCTTTCTTTGCTGCAATTCTGTTCTATATATTTGAAGTTCTTGCAAAGATTGAGCCTAATTTATCACAATGGCTTATTTCAGGTGTGCCCTACTTGAATGATGAGTTCGTGGAATAGGTAAGCTCCTTAGTCTTATATTTAAAGTTCTCAGGTCTCTTCTAGTTTGTTATGTTCTATTTGGGTCTGCTTGCCTAACAATCATAATTAGAATTTGGTTATAATCGGATTTAAAGTTCATATTTTCTACATGTGGCAGCATCAAATGAAGCCAAATGGAAATGATGATATAAGCCCTGTGAATGCTTGCATCACCAATAATATCTGGCTTCATTATACATTGCAAAGTGTGTGGAATTTGAATTTGAATTTGAATTTGAATTTTCTTGATCAAATTCAAACTTGAAGCAGGATTATTGCGCGCAAGGCATTTTCAACAGCATCAAACTTCAGGAGTTGTTGAAATCTATATGGCTACTTGGTAGTCTTGTTTTGCTTTATGTTAATATATCTGTAGAATTAGGTGGCACTTCTACACTTTTTTCCTTATGAAGTCAGACTTCTTTCCCAGACATACTCCGATGGAACCAACATTTGTGATTTATTTGTTTTTTTTTTTCATTTTTCTTTTTAATGGCGTTGGGGACTGGGACTGTGGAGGAAGTGGGGAATTTTGGATGTGATGCTTATCATGCATGCATGCATATATTGTAGAATGTGCATTAGGGAAATTGAGGCATCAAAAGGGAAGTGGCAAAGTGCTGAAATACAAGCAATAAGGGAGTTGAATATGGAACCAAAGTTAGCTTGATGAACATCTCAGTTTCAATTTGAATATGATTTCTTCATTTCTTGAAGAAATTTAGTTTAATTTGTGAATATAGCTAATATGAAAGGTGTTTAAAAAGTGACAATCTTAAATGTTGAATCTTAATTTGTTTCTCTTCCATGAAGTTTTATCATTCAACCACTGCTGAATTTATTTGTGAACATGGGTATGAATGGAAGGACAAAATGAGAGAAGATTTAAGAAAATTTCAGTGCTTTGCAGTAGTTGACTGCTATCATGTAGTTTCATAACAGATTTCTATCTTTGATAATAATCATATTTTGTAGTGCTGTTATGCAACAATCATTTCACTATACTCGCCTTGTAGAAGTTTCAGGTAACTAAATTTTGGCTTGATAGTGGTGGATCGAGGCCGTAAAGGTGGTTCTCAACTCTATGTAGGCATCAGTGAGCTTAGTTATTATATCTTCACTTTGAACTTTTAGCTAGACTTTGAATGTTTTATTCCCATCACCAAATGCTGAATTCTGTTTTTCGATTCTGGTTACACTTTTTTGCTTATCTTGAACGGTTGGTTCTTTAGAATGAATTCCAGTAGTCTGCTTGATGACAAAAAGAACACTGTGTACTCTATTTCCCACCCAAAATGACATTGATAAATCCATAAAATCAAGGGGATAAAAACGAAAGGAGAGAATGAATCAAACTTAGGGGCTTAGGTAGTTCCAAGTTTTTAGGTTTTCAAAATGCCTATTTACTTTTATATTTTTATTAATGCTTTGCAGATAATAAGGAAAAATTATATAAATAGGTCTCAAACAACATTTTGTCCTTTTGAGATTTTTCACTCCTAAGTCCTAATTACTAGTAACTGAGGGCACTTAAAATAAGAGAGGGAATTTTTAAAATTAAGCTTAAAATACAAAATTGAAAATGAATTTAACATTAAAAATTGTAATACAAAGAGAATGGGTCTTTCTAAAACAACTTGATACGGTTTCATTAAGATTAAAAAATTCTTTTTTTAGCCGCAAGTTTTTCAGACGACAAAATGTTAACATTGGAAAAATTCAGTCCCAAGCTTTATCTCTCCGGCTGACTCTCTCTCTCTCTCTATATATATATATATAGAGAGAGAGAGAAATCGGAGGACGTTACAAAAAGGGGGTTCATTATATATATAGAAATCGGAGGACGTTACAAAAAGGGGGTTCGTAATGAAAATGATCGGGCTCCCACTAAATAAGTCTCGATAGAAATTATTAGACAACCCAAACCTACTAGTGGATGTGTATTCTAGGTTGCTGAACCCTATTTTTCTGAGATCTGACCCAATGTTATGTTATTGGCCCACTTAGGAGGATGTTAAATTGTGATTACCAAACAGACCCTTACATGCACCCCAGCCCATCTTTCTGTTCTTTCCTTTCCTGAGATGGCAATTAGCACCCGTTCTCTAAACAATCTAAACGAAGATGAATCCTTAAATTGTTTTTAGAGAAAAAAATAGATAAAATGAACCTCAGGATCTGGACGCTGCAAAATGCAGAATTCCTGCCTTACGGAAGATGTTAGGGTGGAGATCCTCTCAAGACTGCCGGTGAAAGACCTTCTCCGATTCAAGTGCGTCTGTACCAGTGGCGCAAGTTAATCTCGTCCCATTTTTTCGCCAGTTTTCACCTCAATCGATCCATTTCCAACCCCAAATGCCACTCCATACTTGTTCATCATCGTCGACAAGGATTCAAGCTTATGCCACTTGACCCCCTCAAGCTTTCCCAACGTGAAGGGCTTTATCTGGCGGGGAATTATGTTGCCTCGATTAATGGCTTGATTTGCATTCTTGGGAAATCGGGTGATGGCTTCATGATTTGGAACCCTGCCACTAGAATGTTCAAGACACTCCCCCTTGGTAGGCATACTGATCCAAGTTGTCTTTCCATAGGATTTGGTTGGGATTCAATTGCTGATGATTACAAAGTAGTAAAAATTGGTGTTAATTACGATCATGAAGACGGAAAATACCGAAGAGTTTGGTCTGAGGTGTGGTCGGCCAATTCAGATTCTTGCAGGGAGGTTAAAATTGATCGTAATTTTGGCCTTAGCATAAATACTTGTGATGTGATCATCAGGGGGTTTGCATATTGGTTGGCTGAAGATGGTTTGGAAACTGATCGCACTGTATCTTTAGTTGCTAAATTTGACATGAGGGCCGAGGTAGTGCAGCTGGTTCCCATAGCTCAATCTTTGCTTGGACAAGAAGTGAAGAAGATATTTATGGAATTAATTGGAAGGAAAATTTTGCTTTGGTAGCACTTATATCGATGGAACCCAGAAATGCATATCAAGTATGGACGATGGAAGATGGCAATGCTGGGAAGGGATGTTGGAGCAAGAAGTTCACCTTTTCACCGGATATTGAGTTCTGTCAATTTCTCCATGGTGGGGGCGGAAGATTCTGTCAATTTGTGCGCGGTATGAGCGGAGAATTTATACAGCGAAGACATAGACAACTGTTTTTGTATGATGTGGAGACCACAGAAACCAAGAAACTTGGATGAATTAGATACCGTGCGAGTGGAGCTTACCACCATGTGGAGAGCTTGGTGTCAATCAAAGGGTTTAATCAACTTGGAGAGGATGCCATTTGGAGATGGAATGAAACGGAGCAGGAACAATTTGCAGGTTATGTCGCCAATGCAACCCAACTTTGAGCCTAGTTTGACTTGTTTCGGCATTCACTTGGTTTTAGCACTTGAGATTATTCGCATTTACCTATCCACCTCAGCTTTTGAGCTTATACGTGCAGATTTACATTTCATTATATAGGGCATGTTTATATAGTTAAAATATTATGACTCATCCCTATTACTAGTAAATATGGTTCCATAATATTGAAATTGCAGCAAAATTTTGATGTTTATTTTGTATTCTTTGGCATTCTTTTCATGAGACAAGTGCCAATGATTGGGCCGGTTGCCTTAGTAAAAATGTTGGGTATGGGGAGAAGTGATTCAATGTGGAAAATTGATAAATCATGGTTCAAAATGAACTAGTGACTGTACATTTGGTGGTCAGGACGAAATGCCTGCATGCATGTGTTGCAGTGTTTGTGCCCATTTGTTGACACGGGATTTTGATTTGGGCGGCCAATGCCAGTGGTGTGGATGGTGCTATGGCAGTCCACTGTCCACGATGGTCCGTGGAACAATAATAGCTGGTACACAGAGACATTTTAATTTAATGAAGAAGGGACATCGGAAAGTAACAAGCGTTCTTTCAACCCAAAGAAATATGTGGTCTATTCACTTGATATGTCTACCAGTTTCACAGTGCAGTTTTGGCATGCTTTCTACCTAGATGAAATCTGGAGGTTGATATTTTTATATTTATAATTTATAATTGTGCTTAATATGATTTGCTTAGTTATTTTAGTGAATTTTAGTGTATCTTAAATTAGTAGAATAATAGATATAGGTTACAATGTGTGTCATGGTACATGGTCGGTCCATAGATTGAGTCAAAGCTTTTCTGTGTGCAGGTGATTGCTAGGAGTCGAATTTAAGACTTAACCACCCAATGCATTGTTAACCACTAAACTCTTTTGCATTCGCCGAAGTCTTCATTTACTTTTTGAATGTTTTATAAATTTATTAAATATTCAGTAAATCCCGGGAGGGTCTTGACCCCCTTCCCCTGTCCCTTTGTGTGCTGCAATTCTACATATTTGAAATTTTTGCGAAGACTGGGCCTAATGCATCACAATGCTTATTTCAGGTCTGACCTACTTGGATGATGTACTTGCAGAATAGGTAAGCTCCTTTGAGTTATAATTAAAGATGTCAGATTTTTTCTTGTTCGTTACGTTTTATACAGCATTGCAAGCGGACGTGCATCATTGTAGTGACATTGTAATTTGACTTATGTTTTCCTCTTTTCTTGGTCGAATTCAAACTTGAAGCAGGATTATTACAAAAAGCATTTTCTATAGCATCAAACTTCAGAAGTTCCTGTAATCTATATAGCTAGTTGGTGTACTTGTTTTGCTTTATGTTAATGTTAATGTCTGCAGAATCAGGGTCAGTTTACACTTCTCCCCCACGAGGTCAGGGTCACATGCGCCAGTGGAACAAACATTTGTGATTTATTTGTTTTTTTCCATTTTTCTTTTTAATGGCGGTGGGGATCGTGGGACTAGCGAGGAATTTGGATATGATACCTGTCATGTTGTAGAATGCACATTATGGAAATGAGGCATCAAAAGGTGAGTTAGATGTGCAGAGAAACAAGCAATAACTGAATTGAATATGGATCCTAAGCTAGGATGATTAACCTCCCAACTTCAAATTTAGGTATGATTCTTTCTTCAGCTGGGACGATAGGTGTGTAACAGGTGACAGTGTTAAGTTTTGGATCTCAATTAATTTCTCTTTGCTGGAGATTTATCATTCGACCACTCCCAAATTTATTCGTAAACATGGGTATGAATGAATGGACAAAATCAGTCTCTTTTGCCACTTGAAATACAGGTTGTCATATGGAGAACCAGCGAGAAACTATAAAAGAAAGGCATGCTTTGAAGTTAAATTCTGAAATTGAGAGAAATCAGTGCTGTTGCAGTGGTCTACTGCTATCAATATCATATAGTTTGATATATATGATATTTCTCTCAGTCAGTGATGATTATATTTTGGCATATTGTTATGCAACAATTATTTCACTACTGACTCAACCCTCTCAGAAGTTTCAGGTAACTAGATTTTTGCATGGATGATAGTGGATCGAGGCAATAAAGGCTGGTTCTCAAATCTATGTTAAGACATCAGTGACCTTAGTTTTCTTGCTTTTGAATTTTTAGCTAGACTTTGGACGTTCCATTCCCATCACCAAATGCTGAATTCTATTTTGGATTCTGGTTACACTTGAATATTTGAGACGTTAATGTTTGGTTGTTTTGTTGTATGGATTGTTCTTTAGAATGTTAATGTTTGGTTGTTTTGTTGCATGGATTGTTCTTTAGAATGTTGGCCGTCTGTTCTAATGACAAAAAGAACAGAGTCTTGTTCTACGTCCCAGTTCCCGCCCAAAATGGCGTTAATCAATTCATGAATCCCGAAAATGGTTGAAGGAAAATGCTACTTGAGACTTCAATGTTTGATAGTTTTGTTGCATGGATTGTTCTTTATGATGTTGGCCATCTGTTCTCATAGCAAAACGAACACGGTCTTGTTCTACTTCCCGCCCAAAATGGCATTAATCAGTTCATGATTCCCAGAAATGGTTGAAGGAAAATGCTTAATTAATGAACCTTAAAATCAGAAAAAGAGCAAAGGGGAAAAAAAAACGAAAGAAAGAAATTAATTTAGTGCTAAGTTTTCAAGTTATTTTTAATTAAAAAAAATTAGTTTTTGAAAAGGGTAATGTTATTTATCTAGATTGAGACCGGTCTCTAGTCTAGTTAGCGTTACTATGGTGAAGATTTATAAATATATGGGAGTATATTATTCAACAGTCAATAAGGAAATGACAATATACATGGGAACATATTATTCAACAGTCAATAAGGAAATGACAATTAAACTGGAGACCGGCATCTAGTATAGATAAATAACATTATTCTTTTAGAAACCCTGAATGTTAACTTTTATATTTATGAAAATGCATTTTGCCATTTCAGAAAATAGAAAAAGAAAATTATGTAAGAAAAACTCAAAACAACATTTTTGTCATTTACATTGTTAAATAACTGAAAAAACTTACGGTGCGTTGATTGCAAATTGGTTTTTGCGAAAAATGTTATTTTCCACATAAATTTTCCTAGTCTAATCAAACGGAGCTTTATTTTTAAAGGAAAATATTTTCTATTTTAAGTCAGAAAGTAGAGATTTTCCTTGAAATCAAGTAAAATGAGTTCCCATTAGGGGAGATAGGAAAATATTTTCCCTGGAAAATCATTTCCAATTCATTCCACCATAAAAGCAAACGCACCCTAAGAGTGTGTTTGATTACAAGTATGAAATTTAGTTGGAAAGAAAATATTTTTTTGTCAATTGAATTATCGGTAATTAGATTTCATAGAAAATGAATTACAACGTGTTTGATTGGAAGTGAAATTCTCGGGAAAAATAAGAATTATCTAGAAAATAAAAAATATACACTCCCATAAGAAAATATTTTCCTTATTTTCAAGGAAAACTTGGTCACATGACTAAGAGATGGAAGATATTTTTCATGAAAAAAATATACATCAAACACCACAAAAGTATGAATTTAGGTGAAAAACCTCATTTTTCGTGAAAAACCCTTACCAATCAAACATATTGAAGTAAAAAATAGAAAGTTTAATATCTTTTTTTTTTTTCTTAAATTAAGCTTAAAAATTGCCGTCAAAATAAATAAATAAATAAAACATTAAATTCAATATAAATTCAAAAGTTAAAAACTGAAATTGTAAAGAGCAAGTGAAAACGATGTAGTACCAAATGTATGACACTATATCATATGGTCATGTGGCATGTCCACTACCTATATGGTTGTATTTTCCTATGTGGTGTGCTCGATATACGACACATGACTTTATGACATCACATGACTAGACTGGGGAAAAATTTTCAAAAACCTTTTGGAGTTTTGTCACAAAACCCTCAACCTCTGTAGTTTGTGCCTATGTACGCCATGTGCATTTTATCTACAACACATATATTTTAAATACACGTTGCATGCATTCATATAAGTCACGTGAGATAGGAGTGAGAAATTTTGGAGAGTGACTCCTAGATTGGGACTAAAAAAATCAAGTATTCTTCAAATCGCATTTCCTTTTAACTTTATACTATCAACTTGAAAAAAAAAAAAAGCATTTCCTATAAGCAATTAGGGTTGTACATCAGATCCGGAAACTTGAAAAATTGATCCGCCCGACCCGCTATGGGTCGGGTTGAGTCGGGTTTATAGGGTGTACGGGTTGGGTTGTGGGTGGAAAATGAATAACCCGACTCGGTTCGAGTCGAGTTATGGGTTGAATGGATGCAACTCGTTTAACCCAGAAAACTCGAGTCGAGTTAGATCCGATTTTTTATTATAATTTTTTTTCCTCTGTAAAATCTTATTGCACTATTGCCAATTGAATTTTCCATTTTCACAAATGACAATTTCACACAAAGGAACATAGACTCAATTCCAATTTCCTCAGTCATTCATGAACCCTAGACCCTCAATTTCAATTTCCTCCACTGCTACTAGTTTGCCATCCACTTGACCTCCGATTTGCCACCACCGTCTACCCATGTCGCCTCCTATCCCTATTGCTGCTGCCACATCTGACGCCCCGCTACTGCCCCAGCAGCCCGCTACTTTCGGAGTTAAAACAGCTCCATTTTTCTTTTTTTTTCCTGATTTTTGTTACTTGATGTGGAGAAATGGCCTAGTTGTTTTGTTATTTAAAGTTTCTTATAACTCTCTGCATCTAATTCCCAAAATGAGTTTGTGATCAGAAATTCTTGAGATAACTAGGTTTTTAATTTTTTTATATTGGGCTTGTATGCAATTTTGGGCCGGTACAGGGCCAGCCCAAACCGCGAATCCGAGTCAACCCGAGTTGACTTGGGTTGAGTTGGGTTTTGGAATCAAGTCGGATTGGCTCGGTTCCAAATATCGTAACCTGACTTCTTGTCGAGTCGGGCTCCCGATCGGCCCAACCCTATAAACAACTACTTTCGTCTTCTTACCCATGCAATGCCAAAATTATTTCCAGGCTCCGGCCATGTAGACCTATAATCAAGGTATTGTGTGAAAAAACATGTACATAGAACCATTAATTAATAATCGGCATGAGAGTACCTAGAGGGGTTAATTTCACAAAAGGTCCCCAACCTTTGGGTTTAGAATCGGATAGGTCTCCAACATTTTTTTCGCTCTCCTGGGTTCCCAACCTTTTATAAATGCGTACAATAAGTCTCTCTTGTCACTATTCCCTCAACTTTTCATATAAAATAACGATTATACCCTTTAACCCATTAATTTTTAAAACAAAACATTTAAAAATATTAAAAATAATAAAAAAAGGCCTACCCCACCCCTTCTCCTCCCAAGAGGGCCGTCAAAAATGGCAACAGTTTGCTGCCATTTCCGGCAGCAGATATGGGTGGTGGATCCCCCCCATTTTGGCTGCCTGGGGGGTACTGCCCAAAATGGGCAACCCCCCAATTTTGGCTGCCGAAATGGTAGCAAAATGCTGCCATTCAGGTAGCCAAAATAGGGGGTGGATCCCCCCATTTTGCTGCACCATAATGGGCAGCAAAATAAGGGGGATCCACCCCTCATATCTGTTGCTGGAAACGGTAACAGTTTGCTGCCGTTTCTGGCAATTTTTTGGCAACCGAAAATGACTCCGGTAGTCATTTTCGGCGGCCCTCTTGAGTGGGTTGGAGTGAGTGTTTTGTTTTTTTTTTATTTTTTTATTATTTTTAATATTTTTAAATATTTTATTTTTAAAATTAAAAGGCTAAAGGGTATAATCGTTATTTTATATAAAAAGTTGAGGACATAGTGACAAGAGGGACCTATTGTGCCAATTTATGAAATGTTAGGGACCTAGAAGAGCAAAAAAAAAGGTTGGAAACCTATCCGATTCTAAACCCAAAGGTTGGAGACTTTTTGTGAAATTAACCCTACGTAGAGCATAGAGGTTTTTCCCAAATGGTCCCAAAACGTGCTTTGAATTAGTTTATCACAAGCTATCCTCCAACTGTATGCAGTACCGCAAACAATGGGCAAAATCTTGATCCAAATACCCAGAAGTCTCGTCCTTTTAACCACTTTTTAAGAGCTTATTGGCTATTTTTGTGTGTCTTACCCATATACTGTTATATATTTTGGAAAATACCCATATTGATAGTGACTCTTAATTAATTCCATATTTGTACAAAACAAAGAGATTGATCTCAACTAAACATACATATGGCGTGGTGTTCTCGCTGAAATTATTATTTATTATAAAACTACACGCTATCTTCTTTCTTAATTCGATGAGAAAGCGCCACAATAATTTGACCCGTACATAAACCAATAATTTGAGTGCTAAATATACTATTGTTTTGGTTGGTCGAGTAACTTATTTTATTTTAGGACTTGCAATAAATTGATGAAAGCTTGACTTCAACAAAAATTTGAGGCTTTTGTTTCATGCACGATAGTAATAAGACACGTTGGGGTTGTGAAATAGACATGACCCTTTTCATGTTACTTGTAGCATGTTATTTTGTACGTGCACGTGGCTGCCTTGTCAACTATTTGAATATTTATTAAAGAATGGAACAAAATTGTGACAATGAAGTTGCTTGATTTAAACAAATCAAACATATAGCTAAAGAAGAGAAGTAAACAAGTAATTCATTTGTTTTACTTTACGCAAGATATGTGTCTCATTATCAACTTGTCAAGGCTAAACCCAATTGTGAACTAATTAATTAAATTTTTAGTTAGTCACTATTTTATTGTGTATTATTTTTTTTATGATAACACGACAAACAAAATTTGACATAACTATCAAGAATATGATAGGAATAAGGAACTCGATTGAGAATCTTTGCACCTTCAAAGCTGGTTCTAAATTTTAAATAATTTGTATGACTTTACAATCGATAAGGATTAGAGATCCAAATCAAAGTATTAATCTTAACATACTCATATCTGGATGCATATACTAATTAATTAATTTGGCACCTATTTGATCGTATGCTTTTCCTACCATGTTTAATGGCACAATCACATTTTTAATGTTTAGTCACATGTTAAGGAGACATGCGTTTTTAATATAAATAAGTGACATGAATTAATTGACTATATCCTAGATTAGTTTCTAATATGCAAGCAACTGATTTAAAGGTATACAAACAACTAATACATGATGGTCGAATAATCATGTTACTTTTTATGTCAAAGAAATAACATCGACTAGAACTAACTACTGGTGTTACTGATACTTCTAGCTTTTCTTGTCAACAACTTTTTCCCAAATTTCAGTGAGTGTCTGAATTTGTTTTGATCATATATGATTGTAATTAGTCTCTTCTAAAGTATGAAAGCAATTTTAGGATTAAGTTCGTAAGAAGGCAAGCTAATGTTGCGACTCACGATCAATCAACTAGGTCATCTATTGGAGAGAGTCTTCAGTAAGACGGGCGTATATGTCTATGTGGTAGGCCATCTATTAAATAAATGATCAAGTGGACAATTAACCCTTATTGAATCCACATAAGCACATTTGTCCAGGTGGATTTTAACTCCAAAATCTCTCTCTTCTTTGTTTGTCTCTGAACCTCTCTCACGGTCACGGATTCTTCGCCGAAGAGCACTATGCCGATGGGAGTGTTACTGGAAACAGCCAAAGGTTCGCCGGAAGCGAATGTAAGCAGAACCAGTGATGTGCCTGTCTCCTCTGCAATCCATTTCACACCCCTACTCTCAATCCTTCTTCTTCCCTCAAAACTCACTACAAGAAATTTCCTCAAAACTTTTCACTATTTCTGCAATTATTAACGAAAAATTACTGTTCTTGGTGTCATTACACACAAAATTTGAAAATTGAAATATAGATGGTCCTTTCATTATTTATTACCCATAAGTCTTTTTCATAAATCATATATAAATCTTTGCTAGAAGCAACTTCTAACGGGGAAAAATTTCTTCCGAGCAAAATCAAACTTCGAACACATCATGACTTAACTTCCGGTGATTAAATTTGGTGAACAAATATATTACTAATTTACTATCAGAAAATGTGAGTCCAAGAGAGAAGAAAAAGGTTCACAGCGAAAGAGAAAGTGGAGAGAACCTAAAGAAAAATGCTTGAGCTCCACATGAATTGAAGAAAAAGGGTTGAGAGAACGTACGGACGGAGAGGGAGGAGACAGATTTTGGAGTTAATTTTCAGTTTCATATATTTGATTATGTGGATTCAATGAGGGTTAATTGTCCACTTGTCATTTATTTAATATATGTCCTGCCACACGTATACGTCTGTCTTACCGAAGACTCTCTCCATCTATTGTGTACACTAATCCTTGTATTTGAGTTCGCCATGACTTGAAAATGTACTCTTTGTATTCTACATGCTATGTAGCTACCCTAATTATTGAAAGTCAACTGCAAAATTTCTCTTCTTTTAGGAAAGACAACAATGTAAAGAAAGCTTACACTACATAATAATAATATTATTATATAATATAGACTAATAATATTTCCCCAGAAAAAGAAAAAAAGAGTTTCAATACTATCAAGATTTGTATCCTTTTCTTTTGAGAAAATGAATTTTCAGTACTTCTGCAGCTACACTGAGAATCAATTTGAGGATTGTTTAACAATTAACAACCAAAAGATGAAAATCAAACCCACAAAAGGTGGCTAAAAAGTTTGTTTCTTTCTTCAATTTCTTCATATTTTTCTATCAGTCTTTTCCCACAAGTTATGTTTCAAGAAATCCGGTCATTCTGAGAATTGAATTCCGGACTTCCACTAAATTCCTTCCTTTAAGCCTCTTCCCATTTATCCCGGCGCAGACGGAGAACGCCATCATTTTACCTGCAAGCCGCCGGCCAATGATGACGTGGGGCGGGACAAATTCCCCATCATCTTCGTCAAAACAATCGGAATCCACGTACCCGCCGAACCAAGAATTCCCGGCAGAACCATTTTCCGGCGGGATGTTCACCGGAACTGATTTCTTCTTGCTCTTCAGCTTCTTCCTCTTACCGGACTTAACATTTCTCGCTTCCCGGCCGGTTAAATTCGACTGAACTGGAAGTGAGGATTTGCCGTGCACCGTTCCATCTTCGTGCTCTGCATTTTCTTGGAAAATCACTTCGGATTCTTGAAATTCTTCTTCCGCCATGGAAATTGAGCTCTCGAGAAATCAAGAAAAGAGGTGGGTATTGCAGAAATGGGGAAATGGGGAGGAATTTATACGAAAAAACCGAAAAGATGGATTGGATTTTGGG
>CAVNYN010272002.1:0-46453 GCA_963692815.1 Nyctanthes arbor-tristis | reverse complement strand
GGCATTTTATTAAAACGAAAATAAGTCAGTGAAATGAAATATGGGAATTAGACTTGAAATTTGGTTTGCACAAGATAGTAAGAATGCAAAGTTCTGAGTCAAAAGAGGCACCGGAGGGGTTGAATTTTAGGTTGTGGAAAAGGCAATGATTGGTTTCTTCCTGGATATTTTTGGAACTAACTTCATGAAACTCCTGCTATTGATAGCACTACTAGAAATTAGGCCTTCAGCGACCAGAATTTTCCGATGGCCTCTTATCGGTTAAAACTTCTGACCAAATACCGATGGTTCATCGTAGATTCTACCCAATGGGTACAACCATCAGAATTTTGCGACGGCTTGGACACGCCATTGGAAGTTCCGACGAGCAACACAAATTTCGTTACAATTTCCCACGGCACTGAGGACTATCCATTAGTTATGCAAACGGAACAATGATGCCATTGAAACTTGCAACGGCTTTTTTTCCCATTTGTAGTACCAACGGAAAATGTCATCAGTAACTTAAACGGTAACATATCATCGTTGAAAATTCCAACGGCATTGGTTGCCGTTAGTGATCTTGGCGGAAATTTCCTATGGATTTGTCATTCCTACGGAAAGATTTCCTTCGGAAATACGTTTCTCAAAACGATTTTAATTCATCTTTGTAATTCTTGAAATTTTTCCTTCTTTATAATATACTAAATATTGTTAATAAAGCCTTTTTCAATAAATTTGAAGATTTTTTTTAATATCCTTACCCTCTTCCACGCACCATTTTATCAAATAAATGTTTAAATTTTTTTGAAATAAAATAAATGTTTAATTTCAATATGCGCAATGTTACGCCAAAAATATATTCGATATATCGACCGACTTAATAAAAAATCAAATTTATTATAAATTTAAAAATATTACGAATAATTAAAAGTGTTACTAACAGTCAGTAACTCTTAGATATGAAACAGAAAGTGATTTATATTTTGACTCAGCAATTAAAAGTGCAACTAAAGTTAGAAAAAAATACAAGTACGACAAAGTTTTAAAATACACTAACAAAGATGTCAGCTGGGTGGGTGGTTGGGGCCTTACCACCCAACATGGAGGTCAAGGGTTTGAAACTCAACATTTGCCGAACGGGTTTTTTTGGTCGGAAATTTCCGACGGAAGAGCTCCTGATGAAAATACCCATGGAAGTTAATGGCCGCGAGAATTTCCAACAGATTGCTAAAGATCCATCCTGACTTTTAGCAACCAATATTCCAACCGCCGGCCCCCGTCGCCGAAGGTTTTTACCAACGGATTTTTGCCTTTCTGAAACCCTGATTTCTAGTAGTGTAGTAACCGTGTAAATAGAAAATAGAACCAACTATGAATATCAGAAGAATGATTACTTTAAGCAACGAAAACAATAGGAATTAACAGGGAAAAAACTGAAAATGAAAAATATTAAATAATACATAAGGAATACCTTTTTCTCCATCAAAATCATGTCAACCGAATACAATGCGGGAGGATTAAACTTGCAAATCAAGCCCCATTTACAAATTTCTTGCGTTAGAAAAGCTACATTCTTCTCCAGGCTAGGTTTGATGACATGCAAAAGACGGAGTTGGGCATTCATTTTGGAAGAATTAATGACAAACAATAAACTAATAATAATAAAATCTATAGAGCATGCAATGATACTCTGAAATGGTGTTTATGAAATACTACAATTAAGGACACTTATATAATAATCACTACTATATATAAAAGAGGGCATATGTGTAAAACATTCACTTTCCCTTTTTACCCTTGATATTTTTTATTAGAAAAATTCTATTTAGATAAATGAGTAGACAAAAAGAGTGACAAAATAGAGATATGGCCCATGTGATAACCATTGATGAAAATGTGATGTGATTTGTTAAAAACAGGATGAAGTCATGTGTCAGTTTTATTCAAGTTTTTGTATCTTGTTTTATTCAAGTAACACAACTCTTTTTATTAATGTCAATAGTACCTTTTTAATTTTACCATTGATTAGTATTTTGTGTAGGACTGATCATGTAATAAATAGCATCTATTAAGTAATAATTACTTATGAGTGTGGTTTTTTTATTTTTATTGATTATTGAATTGATAAATTTTTTCATTAAATAAATTTAATTTTCTTACAAAGTTTTTATTATAGTTCTTTTAATTTATTTAAACTTAAAGGAAAAACTTATTCCATTTAGTTTTATTTAAAAATATGTTTTTATATTAACAAAAATATTTACATGAATTTTAATATACTTTGTCCTTGTATTTTTTTAGGCAACTTTTGTCCATGTAATTTTGTTAAAAAGAAAAGTTAAAAATTCTCCTAATTTCAAAATAAAAGACAATTATATTTGCGTGCTCCTTTTTTTTTTTGGTTTATTAGACATAATTCGCCTAAAATTATTATCATTAACTTTTATAATTATTGCAAATTAAGCATGCTATCATCATTTGGTAGATACAATTGTCATTCTCATAATATTTTCATTCAAATTAATTTGAAGATATTTTATAATTTTTAGTTGTATATTTATCAGATAATTAATTTTTTAGAAATAATTAAAAACTTTAACCTTTTAAATTTTTTTAAACCTTATTTCATTAATTATTTGGATTTTTCAAGAATTTGATCAAGTTTATTAGTGTTACTACTGACATTCTTATGAAACTTTTGTGATCTCATAAATGAATTCATTTGATTTAGAAAACAATTTTAAGTCATTCTTAATGATTATAAACTTATATATTTATTATTTATTTTATACAATAATGTTATGTTAGCTTAAATATAATAAGTAAATATAAATATTCAATCAAATAATAATTTTAAAAGGATATTTTTTATTATGACAAAAGAACGGTAAAAAGGGAAGAATTGAATCTTGATAAGGGTGGGGGAAACATAAAAATTCCATTAGACCATGCGAGCCTTGGCTCATGATCTTTTTTTTTTCTTTTTGGATTTTTTTAGGCCAATAAAGATATATCATATCTTAGCAAGTTTATTTTATTGTAGTAACTTTTAACTAACACGTATGGTTATAATAAAAATATATTCCCGTGATCTTTTTTTTTTCTTTTTTCTTTTTTTTTTAGGCCAATAAAGATATATCATAATCATATCTTAGCCAATAAAGATATATCATAATCATATCTTAGCAATTTATTTTATTGTAGTAAATTTTAGCTAGTATGTATGTTTATAATAAAAATATATTCTACCATATGTAAATTATTTTTATGGTATAGACAACATGCAATGCATATTTGGACTACTCGAAAAAATTAAAGGTAGCAACGGAGTGAAAAATAAGGATTCGATCTAGTTAAGAAATTCGAGCTAATTATAGTAGGCAAAAATTGGGAAAATTTAAAGGTATCAACGGAGTGAAAATTAGGAGTCGATCCAGTTAAGAAAATTCAAGCTAATTATAGGAGGCAAAAATTAGGGTTTGTACCAATGATAGGAACTGGAAGCATTAACTCCAATATGAAGAAGGAAAAAATCAACAATTATGGGCAAAAATAAGGAAAACAACCAAGAATAAAAGATTCCAAGATAAAATAACCAATCGATGCACAAAAACTCGTCTCAATCAAAACTTCATGATTTAATGTGACGTGCCAATTAAGAGAATGGATAAGAAAAGAATTGCAGAATTTAGGAAAAACATCGTAAAATTAATGCGAAAAATTAACGAAAGTTTGGGATATATTCTGAAAGGGAGGAGCAGAGTGACATTGGGTAGATGCAAATGAAGGGCGGGTATGTGGGTATTAGAATTAGAAAAAAGGATGGTGTGTAGGTCGGTACTATTAGTAAATATAACAATGCTAAAACTAAGGCTAGAAAAGCTATATCAGGGGGAAAAAAAGAAGAACACACATTTATTAAAAAATAGGGAAAAATGAAATAAATGAGCCACGATGTCACCAGAATCCTTACTAAAGGTGGGAAAAAAATTACCCTAGACCTTATTCTCATAATAGATAGATAGATTATTTCATTTTAGTCAAATATCATATAATTTACTATTTATGTATAATAATATAATATAATACAACAGTTTTCAATTGAATTTGAATTCAATTGGTTTTATTTTTCAAGTTTTAAATTTAAACTTTTCTTATTTGGATATTCATCACGAGTTTTCAATAATTTATAATAATTTATTAGTTTTTTCTTTTTTATTTTAGTTTTCTCATTTCTATTTTTTTAGTATTTATATATAATTATAAGTTTTTACAATTTTTTATTATCCGTTATCGATGTAAATTTGACGGCGAGTAACTGTTCAATTTTTTATAAATTAGTATTTTTTAGAATTATTCTTCCCATTACTGAATTATTCGAAAATGAGCGCATTATAAACTAATTGTCTAGTATTATCTCTATTTATTTATTTATTTATTTATTTATTTATTTATGTTTGTTTGATTTTCAAAATTTCCTTTACAGGGTCCTTGACAATATCCAAACCAAAATTCATTTCAGAATAACTTAGAAACATATTTCAAAATAACTTATATTATAAATGAAAATTTAGTTCATAATAACTTGGAGCAAATCAACTAATTTATTTATTCTAAATCTATTTATTTGCGTCACGACAATAACTAAAGACACATAATGTAATTCTTTTATAATAATATATGGCTAAAATTTATTTTCTTGACATCTATGATCTAACTTGAAATCTTTGTGACTATTTTTTTAATCTTTATTTCTATATCATTTATGTTGCAACGATTAGGTTGTAGAGGATGCAAATAATTTATTTTTAGTCTTTTTTCTCTATAGATGTGAAGCCTTCAAAATATCGACTGAATTCATGTTGTTATTTCATTTGATTTAATTATTATTGTGACTATTTTTTTTTTTTTTGTAATTTATGTAATGACTTTTTTTTATATGAAACATTGAGAATTTATCTCCCCGTGCAACGTACGGGTTGAATACTAATTGAACGATATTTTTATTTGAAGAAGATAATAATGAATTTTAGCGAAAATTTTGTGAACAAAGAGATAAGAAATCCACAAGAAGAAAATGAGCTACACAAAAAAAAAAAAGAAAAATTAACACATTCATTGTGATTATCTGATCTTGTTTCCTTTTTAGGATGTCCATATATATGGTTCTCTTTATATTAAAAATTCTAACTTGCATTTCTTTACAAATATATCTATATTTAACATTTTAATTATAACTATCAATTTTGAATTTTACTCATCGAAAGGATACGTCGAGAGAGTACTTTCTCATGAATATGAAAATTTTTATCTGAAAAGGTATCTAGTGAATACGGGTATGTACACAGCAAATACATATTATTAGATTGTTAACTAATAATATTAAATAAGTTAGATGATTTAAAAGTGCAATATAGTAAAGCATTAATTGCGTACATAAGCAGGTAACTATTAATATAGTATTAATTCATAAAATATTAATTTAATGAGTCAATAAATTAAAACAGTATATTTATTATTTTTGCTATGCAAATATGATAATTTGTATTTGTCTAATATTTTATTATCCGTTATTATTGAATTTTTTTGAAAATTAGTCTTCTCGTGCAACGCACGAGTGAGAGACTAAACTTATAGCTGCAATAGTTGATTGTGATATGATTATTTATAGCGATGGAAATAAGGCGGGTTAGCCATACTCTGGACCCTCCCCATAAGTCTTGAAGTCACCCAGACCCGCCGCAAACATACAAATTCATATGACGGGTCAAGACAAGTCAAGTTATGGGACGGGTTGGGACGCCGCCATGACCCACAAAGGACTCATGAATTTTTTTCCCTTTTCAATTAATATTATGTGCAACGCATTATTAATTGATGAACGTAGAATAAAACAAAACCTTTATTTAGAATTTTAAAGTTTCCAACATTAACTAATATGATAACATGATTCTTTCCATTCGATAGAAAAATCCTTTCAAAAAAATAAAAATAAACTACCACGGATTTAATGGTCGATTAGTCAAATTGACATCTCTAATAATTTCTACACATTTTTTCTAAATAAATTTATAAAAAATAAAAAAATGTCTGGTAGGTCACGGGTCTATCATGTGGGTCCAACCTGACTCGCACCCGCCCTGGACTGACGGCGGGTCAGATAATGTTGCATCATACCTCCCCTTTTTTTGCGCCGATTAGGTGTGACGGGTCAATCATATTAGAGGCATGTCTCCACGAGTTTATAGATTGATGGGTCAAATTGTCATATCTAATTATTTGACTACTAATTATTACAACTTTATATAGGTTGGACGTGTGAATTTGCAAGACGAGTTTGGAGGAGATCGGAATTATGAACTCAGGCATTTTACTACGAATATTCCATGATAAATTGTAATTCGCATATCAATTCGTAATTTTAAACAATACAACTGGTATATTGTACTTTACTTATAAAATAATGTCCACACTCACACGCCAATTTTAATATAAATGTACACTATAACTCTACAAGTGCAATGCACGGGTGAAAAAAATCTAGTAAATAATATAATAAATACACACACATACCATAATAATGTTATTTAATTTAATATGCTAAAAACAAGGGCCTAAATTTTAGCTTCCCTTTCAATTTGAATTGATGAAATTAACAAAGATGATGAAACCAAAACTTTATTTTTGGTCATGAGCTAGGTTGTTTCTTGATCCTTTGTGTTCCATCTTTTCACTTTTCCATTTTTGTCTTAGTGTATCTCACAACATATATGATACTCATATATGGTTACAATGAACTAGGAATCATATATTTCAAGTTCAAGGTTTATTTACGTAATTTCAAGTTTGACTTGTTACTATTTTACTCTTTTGATCTTACTTAATGCATTTTTCAGTTTGCATATTTTTATTTTTGAACACTTTTTTTCTAAACCTACATTTTAGAATGTGGAACGTGAAGGTGAACGTAAGAAAACCAAACTCATGTAAGAGATTAGCATTTTCAAGTCACAGACGCGTGTTCTTTTCTAAACTCTAGTTGTTAATTAGAAATGGAGTGATCTAAAAACCACTCATTACAGATATCTCATTAGAAGTATCAAAGAAATTTCTAAAAACCACAAGTTTTTCTTCCAACACATTTTTAGGGAGGGTAATTCCATTGCATATTTTTTGGATTTTAAAGCATTTAAACATCAGGAATCATTTAAATTATATAGGGAATATTTATCTCTTGACATTTTTATTCAAAGAGAAAAAATTGGTTTTGGTTATCAGAGAAAAATTGGATGAATGTTTGCAGTGCTCATTTGTAATGGTAAGGTGTACCTGTATCCATGAGGATGTTGTTATGTTGGTTGACTCTGGATTGTGTTGGTTGGGCTCTTCACCCAACTCAACTCCACTTGGTACAGTATGGTCAAGATTCCCATATGGTTGTGCTCTTTTCATGGTAGAGAATATATTCTTTGCTTTTTTTCATGCACAAGTCTTTCAGCTACCCTTTGGGTCCATCTGAACCATCATCCCATGCCTAATAAGAAACAAGACATCAAATTGACACAATCCATCTTGGATTGTTCTATTTAAATGTGGTGCTCCCTTCAATGATGGCCTGAATCACTCCAAAGAATGCAAATAACTAGATGCCTGAACCACCAACTTTCATGCTTAATCAGCCACTACCACCTTGGCTGGTGATTGGGGCTTTGAGCTTTGATAGATCGGAACACTTCCACCTGTGCACGTTACTGCTTTTGCACTGGACAGAGGAAGATTCATATTTGAAACTCCACGCACCAATATAGATCTTGCGCATTGTCGAGTTCATGTTGAATCTAGATTATTCAATTACTTCTGTTCCAAATTTCCACATTATCGGGATACAAATTCTCAGGAAGTGCTCACAATGGCTCACTTCAAAGCAGCCATTGACATTATCCTCAATCCATTGGAGTATGGCAAGGTTACCTTCACTATTCTTTCAAATCGCCAGCAACAATTAGATATGATTATGGATTGTGAATTCTTTGATGATGAACATTTTGCATGTATCCCATCTCGGATCCTAGTGGATATTGCACAGGAATTTCTGATCAGCTCCCACCAAAACCCTATATGCCTAGGAAATTCTTGGGTCGCCAGCTTGTTATGGAGCTTAAGAAACATGACAACCTGCATTTGATGAGGTTCACAATATATCTGGCAGCCAAAGCGCATAACTGATTTGATCAAGGAAACCCAGGTTCGGGGGATGAAGGTGATGAGTAACTGAAGTTTTGCTGAAAATCGTTGCTTGTGAAAGCTTGGCTGGATCCGTTCTCTGTCTGTCTTCTGGGAGTTATTCTTGGGCTTTAAGCCCATTGATGTCTGTTTGCTTTTGTCTTGGGCTTGTTTGTTTCTTTTGTCGTTGATTGTTGTGTTGTGGGTCGTGGGCCTTTTAGATTTGTCTCTGCGGGGTGGTGTTGTTTTATTTTCAGTTTGGTCTTAGACCAGATGGGCTCTGTGTCTATTTTGATCTTCTGTCAGAAGGTCTAGGTCTTGTATTGGCTTGGTTCATCAATAAAATCTCTTAGTTAAAAAAAATGGAGTGATCTAATGTGTTTAATGACAAAATATTAAGAAAAATTGCGAGATCAATTGAAGCATGAGATCAATTGAAGCATGACACTCATATATAAAAAGATTAACTAAAGCAATCTTAAGCGACAAAGTGTATAAACAAAAGACAATATGTAAAAGATCCACATACAACACTTACAAAAAATCTACAAGGTCGCAAGTAAAGGTGTTGTTGCTTAAAATTGGGACCAAGTTCACACATCGTGTCATCTCAAGTGTTTTGGCACCACCATTTTTGATAACCAAGTCTATCACTCCAACTAGTTTGTAAATTTGGTATCCTACAATAGTCACAAGTTGCAGCCATCACCAACCGCTGGAATCACAACTACAAGCACTGCACCCACATGCCCTATTTTTTTACAGCAACATATCACCATAATCACCACGATTGTCTCTATAGCCGCTCAGTACCAGACGTCTTATAGCAACCATTAAACCAAATAATAAAATCCAAAATCAATAATCTAGTTGCTTGATATTCAATGTCTACATCATCATTTGCTAGATGTATACGAGTCTCTAAATCATCATCTCCAGAGATGGCAGAAGTGACCACAAAAGCTACACTAGTGTTTGAGTCTATAAACAATGGCTGTCTAGAAGAGATTTCAGGTTTCAGAAAATCCCAAGAAATGTCTTGTGAGTTGTGACTTAGTCACTGTTACAAAATCTGAAGTGAAGATAAGAGTAGTTCCATCTATTTCGAATAGGACTTTTGCCAATGGCGTGACTTTGGAAGTCCACAATTCCCGACTCTATAATAGGCTTTCCAATAAAGAAAATAAGTGATGATGATTCACCGGACGACTGAATTCTTGAAGAATATGATGAAAAGAAGGGGTGTTGACACGATACAAGATATATATACAATCCTTGCTCATAACCATTTGATCTGGAAGACTGTGCACTGTTGAATATTGATTGATATGGATTGAACACTCCATTCTTTAGTTTGGTTACAACATTGGAGAAGAATGATATGAAGGGGAGGGCAACAAGGATGTGAATCACAAAGTGTTGTGTCCATATATACATACCCACCAAATTTTTAAAAAAAATGACATAATTAGGTAAGGATAATTTAGTTCCTAAATTGCAGCCATATATGTATGATATATATTTATGTAAGTATATTATATATTATTATATTATACTAACTTATAAATAAAATAAAATAAAATAAAACAAATATCTGATTTCAGCAATAAAAATATTGTGGCATGATTTTTGTAAAATGTAACGTTAAACGTTTGTAACTATTAAACTACCCCGACTTAAGCTTTGAGCTCAACCTATTTGAAGTTGGGCTCTAGGGGCAAGAAATTTTGGCCTAAGAGAGCTTTAGGAAAAAAAGCCAGAACCCACAATTTCAATTGTCGATTCTTGATTCTTCAGTTCTGTTCTGCTTTCTGATTTCACTCCGCTACAATCGATCACTTGACCCCTCTTAACCCTTGTCATATTGTCCCTCAAATTCCAGCTCTGGTGGCGGTCAGCGGTCTAGGCAACGAGAAGGGCAGGGGCACAGGCGCGCAACGCAGGGCAGCGGTTGGCATCTTCTTCCTCTAATTTCCAGGTGAATTCTAGCCCTAATTCCTAAATTGATTTTGCCCTAAGCAATGCTTGAATATGATGGGGAATTCTTTTTATTTTCAAGACAAAAATTGATGTTGCCCTAGCCCCTAAGTTATTGTGTTTCTATAATTCTATTATTCTATAAGACATTGTGACTACTATTAATCTATATTTCTACTAGATTTTCGCACGGGTAGAGGTATAGTGAATGACCATTGATCAAATATAGTGTTATGGTACTTCAAACGTGAGATGAAGTAAAACAAAAGTGTAAAGTATTCCATGCATGAAGCTAGTAGATATAATCCTCTGACAAACAAAATGCAAATAAAGTAAAGACAATTGATGCGGATAATTAGCAAAGATAGGTTATTAGTATTTACAAACAAGAAGAGCAATTAAAAGTACACCTCATTGATAAATCTCTATAGTAACAGGAAAAAAAAAGAAATATGGAAAACAAATTTTAATAAATCATAGCATTCATCCCCTTTGAACCTCCCATGACATTCTTTGCAATTTGCAACCTAAATCAAGGTAAAGATGAAGCATTTGTTAATCAAATTTTCTATCACTATAATTAATACAAAAGCTTGTAAAAATACCTCTTTTATTGATAGGATCTTGAAAAATACCTCTTTTACTGATAGGGTACCCTATCAATAAAAGACCCTATCAATAAAAGAGCAATTTTTCAAGACCAGCCTATGCCATCCATCAATCAGTTAAGCTAATCTCAGTGATGGTATAGTGACAACATTTACAGTTTATCCATTTTGAGAATTCCTTGCAACAGTCTAAAACAAAGTCCTTACAATATATCCAACGAGTCATAGATTTATATTATAATTACCAAAAAAAAATTAGGACAATGTCAAATTAGTGTCACCTTTCTGTACTGAAAATTTTTTCAATGTGCACAGGCTGTGCTTACGTATCTGATCTTCAAAAGTGCTAATAAGATCTCGCTCATTGTTGTATGTATCCTCCCAGCCTATATAAGTCATGTAAAATATCTGTATCATGTCAAATAGATACACCATCAATAATAAGTAAATACTTTTGGTTTATTCCTCGACATAAAAACACCCGAAATGAGGAATGGATGGTGGAAATGGGTGAAATGAAAGAAGGACTAGCATTTAGGATCCACAAAAAAAAAAATAATAAAGCCCTAAAATTGAATTAAAGCCCAAAAGTAGAATCTGACAAATTAAGCTATGGTGCCATACATTTTTTAGGCGGCAATAATTTTGTCAATTGTGCCAGACAATTAAATAATTGTGCTCGACAAACTGTTGATTAATATATATATTGATAAGACATTGAAAGCATGCTTATTAGTTGAAACTTGACTCATCTACATTTAAGAAAGTCTCTCTATTTCTACTAGATATTGGAACTTGGAAGACAGAAACTTTAGGCTTAGGCAAGGAAATCTTGTGGATACAAACTCTATTTCTAAAAAAGTGATTATGTTTCATGAGTTCATGTTAAAGAAGTATTATCCGGTCTAAAACCATCATTACTTGATATAATTTAAAATCTAGACTTTAGATAATGACATCATGTAATTGCCTAATGGTTTATGTTGGTTGAGTTGAATTAAAATTATTATTTAAGTAATTGTTGAATCTTGCTAACTTATTTAGTGTTTCTTTAATTAATTTAAGTGTTTGATATTGTCACCAAAAATGCTTCTATCTTGTTGAAACTTGAAACTCATGTAAATTATATATAATGTAGAATGTGGATTATACTTTGTAGAAGGAAATTATGAGTTTTTGGTACAAAAAAGAAATTTTACAAAATGGAATTAGGAATAGAATAGATTTAGCGTGTATATTGCTAGCTTCTTGTCTTGATGATTGGTGTACTTCTTTCTTATTGTTTGGTTGTAAACCGGATGCTAAAGTAAAAAAATCATCGCGTTCAGCTTACGTTTTAGCCTAATGTATTAAGTTTTGAGTTGTTGAATATTATTTATAATGCACTTAAGTTTGTTTAATATTTTCAAAAAGTAATACTTCCGATCTGACTTTTTTGAGTTTACGTTCCAACTCCCTCCTCTCTTGTGTGTTGGCTACGCCGCTGGCCTCATACAAGTTCACAATAGTTGGCATGGCCACCATCTTCTCTGACTTCGCAAATAGCAAGGTTATGGCGATTTTCCTTTGGTAGAAGGGAGAGCGCCCCAGGGGGCGTGGGGAGCCACAGATCATGCCGGGCCAAGGGTTACCTGATTTCTGGAAACTTAGTCCGATCTTTTGAATCTCTTTATTCAAATTGAATTATAATGAGGTGAAATGAGTGGTGTAAATTTAATAAAAATTTGAAATTTAGAATTATAAATGAGTAATTATCAAATCAGTAACTAAATCAATTATTATAGGTGAAATTATATTGTGTTTACATAAAGAAAATCAAAAGCCAGCACCCCGATTTTTGTAATTTTCCCAATTCCATTATCGTCAGGCCCACACCACACCACACCACAACCCGTCCCACCGACCTCTTCCCGTCATAGCCTTACTTTTTCCTCGTTCATTTCGGAGCAAGTCACGAACTCTTTTTGCCACTATTTGATTGGTTAAATATTGACGCTTTTCGTGCATAAACTCAGCAAGTGTAGGGAATAAGAATTGGAACCTTTGGACCCGAGCCCGAATCTCGTTTACAGGTTCCCTTTTTTTTGCCCCTCAATTTCTGCTAAGCTCAATGTGTTTTCTCACTAGAAGCTCAATGAGATTTCTGTTAAGCTCAATTTCTTATTTCCTTTGTTTTATTTTAGATTAACCGTGTGATGGATTTTCTGGGATTGTATATTTAGGGTTATGTGAATTGGCGTCGAATTTATTCTGGAGTTTTTGGCTATTTTTATTTAATATATTTCAAACTTTTGTTATTATGAGATTTGTTTTGGTTCTTTCTATTAGATTTAGGGCTGTAGTGACCCATTAATGTAGCTTTATGCCGGTAATTTTATCCTAGATGCCCATATGTCTCAGCAAAACTTATGGGTTGGTGTTTGTGTAATCTAAGTAGTCCTAGCTGGAAAATGATAGTAATAGGTATATCGAATAGTTGTTCTTTTAGCTGGAAGTTTTAAGCTTTAATTTCCTTCCTGCTATGGCTCTGTAATAGCAATGCTTGCTGTTAGCGACCAGCCAAATCCCGCAGCAGAACCCAACCAAAAATCAGCAATTGAAGCAAATGATAAATGGTTTTAATGAAATTATCGTCAAGCACTGAATTTCATCCGAATACGGCTGAATTACAAGCAAGTTGGAGATAAGAAGGGGGAGAAATCAGGGGATGAGAAACGAGAAGATTTCATTTCTGAAATCTGTGACAAACTGAAAAATATCTAAAGCTCTGCTCTTTTCTCCTAACTCTGGTATTTAAACAAAGTATAGTAAAGAACGTGTTTTCCCTTATTACAACTTAGCAAGAAAAGCAACATAAAACAAAAGACGCTGTATTACCGTAACAAAATTGAATTTCAGTTAGCCAATTCTCTCTGCTTCTTCCAGCTTCTACTTCTCTTTCCTTTCCAATTTCAGGTAATTCCAGGTTGCTGACAGCCATCCTCATGAATTGAACCTTGTTCCCAAGGTTCAAACTCTGAAAATTGAACTTGCATCTTGCTGACATCCTCCCAATTGACTGGCCCCAATCTATCCTCACTTTGAGAATAGACTCCAAGAATAATCCATAAACGGTAGCAGCCAACCATATACGTCCAAAATTTTGCATCCAATGCGACAAGCTAATGGCAAATTGCTCATGAGCGTCCTAAACAGCGCAAATATCTCTCTGGCCCACTCATAATTCTTAACCAGGAAGTTCCTGTATGCATCTTGAGTAAGTACTAGCTAGCTTGCATAATTCTCAGCAACCATGTTGCCTCTTTTTTCTCCGATTGAATGACTGATTAAGTGTCCCAGAACACAAAATCCATGTTGATATGTTGCAATATGCACCTTGCAGCACCTGTAGGATTGTAGTGGATGCCTTTATTGGCAAAGCATTTCAAGCATTGCTGCACCACCTGATTGCCTATAAGGTCTTTAATGAGGGGAAGCAAACCTGGTTCAAGGGATGTAATAAGTAGCGAAATTTGCTCCGTTTGTTTTGAGTGTCTCAATTAGCTTCTCGTTCACCCTGGTGCCATGTGTAATCAGCAAGATGCAAAGAACCTTTCCAAACACCATGGTCCCCCAAGCAGAATTTGATTCTTTCGTTCTTTGTTACACACCTCCAACAGATTTTGCATAAGGTGATTCTCCCACAGTTTCATCTTGAGTTCAACTTCATTATCAATTATCTCACTAAATCTTATCTGCCATAATGTCCCCACAATAACTTTAAGCTGAGGTTCTGCCAGACTTGGAAAATTGCATAAGATTTGATTCAAGCACTTAAAATTTCTACTCTGATGCTCGATCGTCTAATGAGGCTGGATGGTTAAAAATAGAAGGAAGCTGGTCCATCCAAGACTTGAGCATTGGTAGCATGAAAGCAATCATTTCTGTTTTGAAGATATCACTCATGACCCCCCAACATGGATGTACAATTATAAACTTTAGAAAGAGCTTTAAGTTGCAAACATTTGTCATAGTTCTGATGATTTTTGCATATCAATAATGGATACCTCTTATTTTGTTCTCGAGGTTTCTCAAGGTAGTGCTTCTCACCATAGTAACCAATCCCCTTTTTACAGTTTACTTGCAATTCAACATCATAATATTGATAAACACTGGAAGAATTATGAATCAAAATTGTCAAGACACTCAAGATAGAACCGAAAATGGATGGGTCACTTGTTTGGAAATTGAGGAGTGACGAAAGTTGAATGGCGTTATTGCAGTTCAATTCCTTTGAAGGGGCTTCTTTGTTCACCAAATTCATTATCCTTGCATCCTTCAATGTTGGTCCGGAAACTCCTAACAAATTTTTCCCCTGCCTTTTTGTTTAGAATTGAGGTTTTTCCTCCGTTTCCCCCAAGTATTTCGAAGCCAACTCATCCAGTTGACCTCTTCACTCTAATATAGAGTCCCTTAACACCCCGTAACCTCTAGCAACAACCCAGAGAAATCCAATGTTACGTCTCCAAACCCCTACCCTCTTTTCAAAAATGTTTCCAAACAACACAAACGTATCCTGTGTCACTTCATCATTATCAACTTCATAATTCCCAACATCATCATTAATTACTAGCTTCTTCTCACAATTGAAACCATGCCACTTTTTCCACTTTACTTGAATTTCAACCTTCCGAATTACATAATCAAGCTCGTCCTCCCACTTCAATTGAGTTTTAGCATCATAATAAATTTCATCATTACATAGTTCTTTCAGAGGAGTTGGAACAGATGTTGCAATTGGCAAAATAATTCCCTCATGTTTAAATTTCTCCATCTTTCACATCATGGACTAGGTATGACTGTGGACCAAATCAGTAGATTCAAACAAACAGGGATCTTTAATAATTGTAGGAGAAATCCAATACCAGTAGGGTACCTTAACCTCTGCGCCTCCATTAAATCCGGCCCAAATGAGAAGTTCCCTTCCCTGGCGTACTGCGCCTCCGTTAAATCCGGCCCAAATGAGAAGTTCCCTTCCCCGGCGTACTCAGTGATCGCTACCACTCTTGTCTGCAGCTCTTTCACGGTGTTTGTATAGTACCCGTTCTCTGGTTCTTCATGCTGTGATGCAACAAATTGATGAGGCTCCCTATGTATTTTCTCCTGGAGTTGGATCTGAGTTGTTTCCAGCAACACCTCCACCTCCTTTACCGCATTCCCTGGCATCATCGTTCTTGATTCATCCATTTGCTGTTCAACCAATCGAGCCAGCACAGCCATAATTTCTTTATGATTTTGTTCCATGGTGTTTTTCAAGCTCGTCCACCCTTGGGTAAGTGATTCTGTTGTCTGCTCCTATATTTTCCCAGCGACTCCAACTGCTCTGATACCAATTTGTTAGTGACCACCCAAATCCCGCTGCAGAACCCAACCAAAAATCAGCAATTGAAGCAAATAATAAATGCGTTTAATGAAATTATCTTCAAGCGCTGAATTTGATCCGAATACAGCTGAATTACAAGTTGGAGATGAGAAATGAAGAACTTCATTAGATGAGAAGGGGGATAAATGGGATGAGAAACGATAGGATTTCATTCCTGAAATCTGTGAAAAACTGAAATATATCTAGAGCTCCCCTGTCTCCTAGCTCTGGTATTTAAGCAAAGTATAGGAAAAAACGTGTTTTCCCTTATTACAACTTAGCAAGTAAAAGCAATGTAAAAGAAACGACGCTGTATTGCAGCAGCATAATTGAATTTCAGTTAGCCAATTTCTCTTCTTCTTCGAGCTTCTACTTTCCTTTCCTTTCCAATTTGAGGTAATTCCAGGTTGCTGACACTTGCTAGATTAATTATCTTTTTCAAGTGTTGAGCTGGGAGATTCATAACAAAGTTCAGATGTTCTTTTGCATTAATTGTCAGCATGACTATTAGCCAACTTACTGTGTCTTCAGCCAAGTAGCATTACTTGCTGTTTACTTAGGCTTTATCCTATCATTCTAATCCATTATGACATGGTAAGTTGTCTCCATTAAGAAAACTTGACATATGTTAGTTAAGGACTGATTTTCTACTAGGAATCATTATATGGAAATTTATGCAAGTATTTGGATTTTCTCTACTACTATCTGTGAGCCTCCTCAAAAACTGTATTTTGCTATTTTCTATTACATGAATCATTACTGCAGTTCAGTGACTCCAATCTTAATTCAGGCTTAAATAATGCGCCAAAATGGAAGTTAATTTTTTTACCTTGGGTTGGAAGGATGAACCCATTTTCTATGTGGATAGTCTATGATTGGATATCAAGAAATATGTTCAGTGCATATAAGTAACAACCAAACCATGCAACCGTGTATTTGGAACTCCTGCTTGTCTCGTGCATCCTCAGGGAAGCCAGCATGTAGGCATGATTACATAGTACCTGTATAGTGATTTATTTGATGATCTTCATTTATACAATTATACTGGATGTGCTTTACTTGTTTCTGGGTATAAAATCATCTAATATCAACGACAAAGCAGTTCTCAAGAAATTTGGCATTTGTTACGTGCCATTTCTAGGAGCTCTAACGAAACTAGATTCTTAGCAACTATTAGCCCTTCATCATCTGCCCTCTTCTAACAGTGCAAAGTGCTAGTTAGTTCATCGTAAAGCATGATTTGACGACTGAAATCTTATTTTGTTCTATTTATTTGTGTCCAGCACTACCTAAAGTTGGTGTGTATTCTCGTTCAGTATCTTTTGTGATTTCTGTCTATCAAAGAATCCTAAGATTTTGATTAATCCGTAATATCTTGTAGCAAAGGAACAAACCAATTAATTACAACAAAGTATCCTTCTTGAATTAGGGATCATGCTAGAACTAATTCTGTTTGTTAGCGTGGGCAAGTTGTGAAGCAGGGGTTCCTGAATTAGTACTGGGCATGCACCGTCCTAGGCTCATTTGTTTGTTTTTTCTTACTCTTCTTGCACAGCTATTTGGGGTCAGCCTTCCTCGTCTATTTCACCTCATGATTTATGATAACTGTCACAATAAAGGCCACATTGCATCTCAAGGTCCGCGTTCCACCTTAACCCTTAAGCCAAAATCATCCCTTTCTATATGAGAGGATGTGGATTGTTTTATTGTTCATCCTTTTGATCCATTTGGTGATGAAGTTGCTCCTATTTGGGATTACGCAGATACAAAATTATGAGCTGAGTCATGAGATGCATCCTCTCTATTCCTACTTGACTTTGATTTCTTGGAAATGCACGGCACCCTATGAGGAAAGAATTTAAGTGAAAACCTAGAAAAATAAGGAAAGTTTGGATGACTAGGAAAGTAAACAAAATAAGGAAGGGGAATAAAAATATTGAAAACATAAATTAAAGTCTAAAAGGAATAACAAAATCATAACCCTAATAGAACTATAATTTGTCTTATACCACACTTCCCATCTTAAATGAAAAACGCATCACAATTTTTAATTTTGATGGGAGTATACAAAAGGAAAATCATTGCTTGAGTTGTGTGAATGGCAAAAGCCCAGACGGAATAATTTCTTCTTAATTCATTCCATAACCATAATGTTACTAAAGCAAACAAGCAAGCATATCTGGTAAATATCCAAGCTACTAGCAATCAATGATGCCTTAGTCCTTTAAGTCTATATTTATCAAAATTGAGGCTTAGTGCTACCATAATACGGTCAGCCAACAAACATGTTTTCATGACAAAATCTCTATCATCAATAGCATACTGTTTCAAGATGTTAAAAACAATAATTTCACACAACTTTCGGTCTTTTCCAGTGCAAGCTTTCTTCTCTTGAACCATTTTAAGTCGATTTTGTTTTGTGAAAGGTGCCTGATTCAATTCATTGGATTCAGTGATTTTGTTTTCACATTCTTCTAGCACTGTTTCCACATGAATGTCATCTTTAGGGGACTAAACTTCTTGGTTGAGATTTATAAGTTTAGATCTCAAATCTAAACTCAAAGGTGGAAATTTTGCAAATTTCTTCGATTGTTGTCGGGTATCAACTGGAATGCATCATGTGGAGGGAAATTCAGGTCTTTTGTATCTAGACTTCACTCATGGAAGGTGCTAATAGACATAAAAAAAAAAAAAATGGTATATCTAGATATGTCTTTATATCTAATACTCCAATCACGGATAGTAACCATGAGATTTGAAAAGCAATCAAAGAACCATGCTCTAGTACCATATAATGACGCAAAATGAAGAAAGAAATTCAAGTGAAAACCTTGAAAAATGAAAGAATCTTTGAATCCACCAAGAGCAGAGGGAATACTTAAGAAACTTTATTAATAATTGAATATCATGGAATGAATTAAAACTGTACATATGCTTGTTTATATAGGCACGGAATTTACCTAATTCTGATCTGACTAGGAAAGCAAACAAAATAAGGAAAAGGAATCAAAATCCTCTGACTAGGAAAGCAAACAAAATAAGGAAAAGGAATCAAAATCCTATGAGAATAAGGAACGCTAGAACTAGAAAACACAAATTAAAGCTGAACAAGAATAATTAGCGCCCGTTCACAAACCATTTCTATTTAAAAGTAGAAATGGTTTTTATGGAAATGAATGGTGGAGATTTGTAGAGTACATGTGGGTCCTATGTAAGCTTTGACCAGATTTTTTTTTAAAAATAAAAAGGGTCTATGAACGGGTGCTTGTCCTAACCCTAATAGAACTCTAATTTGCCCTACATCATTGCAATTCCATTTTCCATACTTACATTCCCTACCATAATTGATCTTGCAAGCTCGTATTGATTGTTGTAATGTGATTTTTGTGTCTATTGCCAAGTTTTGGCCTTTAGGCCAAACCTTATCCTCACCCATCCAAGGTTGTCCCACTCCCTCGCCTGCTATCATCGGTGTTTTATACCTTTCGCATTGTGTCCATCATATTGAAAAGATACTTATTATGATGTTTTGCCAATTAATGTTGCTTACGTTCTTTTGCCCGGGCAATATGATCAGAATGTTGTGCACTTTGAACTTGATAACATCTATATAAGTTAGTAAGGCAAACAAATTCAACTTCTTCAAGCCAAATTCTCATATCTAATCAATGCCTTCACGCAACTACCAATCGGATTCAAATCTTATGCCTTTTAAGGATTTTGAATTGTGAGAGTAAGGACATTGGTTTGACGTTTTCTAATGTGGCAAAGTTCATTTACAACACTCCTCCGGAGTATTCCTTGACTTTCCAAACTATGGTTACTACTTTGGTAGACCAGTTATGAGATGTCATGCCTTATTAATATGCCTGATGAGTTGCCTCGGATAGAGGTTTTATTGATGTAGCCCCTTGTATTGTCTGTGTTTTACTTACCACCAGAGAAAAATAAAGAGATATTGTTGTTCTAGACAAAGGGATGAAGATAGATAATAGTGTAGAAAAATGAAATGGAAATCGAGAGAAATGAAATTGGTAACTTATCAAAATGGCATCGTTTCAGTAACCAGACTAGATGAATAATGCCATTTGATCTAAAGCTTTTATGTATAGTAGTGAAATATAATTTGAATGTATGCTGGAATCTAGTGCCTATTTTACCTTTTGACTCAGGGTATCTGAACCACAGCCTTCGTTGTGGGCTACATCTCCATCTTTACCTCTGCTGCCACATAGAATCTGGTCTCCCATATGCAAAAAAAGCTAATAGAAAATGGGTACAGTGAAAAAAATAGTGAAGAAGGTGACACTACTAGGAGAAATGGGATTTAACAAGGGAGGTGGGAATATTAACTGGTTCCCAGGTCATATGGCGGCTGCCACTCGGGCTATCCGCGACCGACTCAAAAGTTGTGACCTCGTTATTGAAGTCCGTGATGCCCGCGTAAGAATATCAGCCTCCCTCATTATTTTGCATAGATTTTATGCAAGTTTGTCCAATTAACGGATCAATCTTTTTCCCCCGTCTTGGTGTTTACATATAGATACCCTTGTCATCAGCAAATGCAGACTTGCAGCCGGTGCTAGCCCGGAAAAGGCGTGTAATTGCTCTCAACAAGAAGGACTTGGCTAACCCCAATATCATGCATGTACTCTTTCTCTCTCTCTCTCTCCCTCCCTCCCTTCCTCCCCAAATATGTTTATTATTGTTTAGAGCAACCTTTCTGATGAAGATTTCCAGGGATTCTGTTTGTTCTTTGATATTTTGAGGGATTGTACCAAAAATAACAAACTACATGTTTAGAGTATATTTATCCAGTAATCCTTGTGTATTTGTGGGTTGGAAAGTGAGATACATGTGTTTTGGCCGATTAGGTTTATGTCTTTTCAGTTTATACTTACTTAAGATATAGACAGATCTGCCCTTCACTAATAATTTACTATTTTGGAGTGGAATTTGCCACAATGTTATCGTTAGTGTTTCTCAGGTTCCAAAATTGCAAGTCTGCGGATAAAATTTCATAGGCAATTTCCTTTCAGGGATTAATGTGCATCTTGATGGAATTGTAATTTTGATGTTTGACTGTTAATTTTATTCAGAGATGGAGGCATTATTTTGATTCACATAAACAGGATTGCCTATCAATCAATTCTCACAGTCAAAGTTCTGTTAGAAAGGTTTGTCGTCGTCTTTCTTCTTCACTTTCTTAATGATGGCCATGGGCTTATCAAAAATGATTTATGCCTTGAAGTGGTACCTCCACACACACACACACACACACACACACACACACAGACACACAGAGAGAGAGAGGGAGAGAGAGGGGGAGGGAGAGAGGGAGGGAGGGAGAGGGGGAGAGAGAGAGAGAGAGAGAGAGAGAGAGCTGTACTTCTGCCAAGCTTGTCCTGATTATTGTTTATTGTCTTATAGCTACTTGATCTAGTAGAGTTCAAACTGAAAGAGGTTATTTCGAGGGAGCCCACTCTTCTTGTCATGGTTGTTGGCGTTCCCAATGTTGGCAAGTCAGCTTTAATCAATTCCATCTATCGGGCTGCATCTGCTCGTTTTCCAGGTTCAATCTTATTGTTATAACTATTTATTTAACAGTCTCGCAAGTAAGTTGTCAGCATTTAATACCTTAGCATGTTGTCTGCAACAATGATGGCTTTTCTTGCATCTTAGTGCAGGAGAAGAAGAAGCGGGCCACAGTTGGACCATTACCTGGAGTTACACAGGACATTGCTGGATTCAAGGTAAATCAGTTTGTAAATATTAACATTTAATTGTTCAGTAGTTGGAATTGTTTATAAATGCTTTAGTTGGAACTATTATATGAATGGTAGAATAACAGATATATTTTTCACTTCTGTTATTTGTTTGATGCATTTTGATGGGGTGGTGAGATTCTGCAACAATGGGTTTTCACAATTTAGGCTTTCTTCCGTTAAATTCAATCAAACCCATGATAAATGTATGTAGCTCACTGGTTCCAAAGTTGCATAGCAATCAACCAAGGAATTTTCTGTATAGTAGTAATTTTCTGTATAGTAGTAATTGTTTGGTTGTGGTTTTCTTTTATTCGTGAAACAAAATCTTTTGATTGATTATTGGAGAGTATGAGAATAGCTTGTTGGCGATTCTTTGGGAATATGACCAGACTGCATAGTTCAAAAAACCTAATTGAAACCCGCCTCGGGGTGTGCCCCAGAGTGAGGCGATAAAAAATGCCTTAAGGTACCTATTGTGGCCTTTTGCTAAGTTTCTGCCTTGAGGCATGGAACTCACAACATTGCCTCAACATTTGTGACACTTAGGCTTCTTACTTCTACAAATATATTTACTTTTGGTGTATGCCAAGAAAAACATAAAAAATTTAATTAATTTATACTGGGAGTTGCACATTGATGGCTAAAATATATATTATTATAAAAAGATTGTACGCCTTAAGACATTTTTGGATTAACCTACTGCTCCAACTAAATTAATAGTTTCTTTATATTACTGTATTAAGAAGCTTGAATGCTATTTATATGAAGTGATATCAAACCAATTCTATTTTAAAATAGAATTTGGTTAAACCAATTATATCCACATATTTGGTAGGACCCACTTGCACTATACAAATCTCAACCACTCATTCTGACAAAACCTATTTCTATTTTTAAACAAAAATAGTCTGTGAAAATGGACATAATTATGTCTTTATTTTGCATTATAATCATGAACTGCAAGGAGGTTTTTTCTCTCAACACGCACAAACACGAATATATGGTTATCTGTCTATCTTCAAAATTCCATGTCCTTATCTTCTTCCCCATGCTGCTAGTGTCTTCTTCCCCAAAATCTTGCAATCTGTTTCCACCACAAAAGGCAGTATTCTATTGACTTTTTTTTGACATTCTTTTAGTTTGTGGTGAAGTTTACATCTCGTTCGGTGAAGAAAAAAAATACCTCGATACCCATATACACCTTTTTAGAAGCAGTGCTATCACAAAACTGTTTTTGTTTAAAAATAGAATTAGATATTGTGAAAATAAATGGTTGGGATTTGTGTAATACAAGTGGGTCCCATCAAATAGTTGGATGTGATTGGTTTTACCAGATTCTAATCTTAAATAGAAATGGTTTACGAACATGGTAGACCTCCAGATAACTAAGATAAAAATAAAATTCTTCTTTCTCACTGGTTTATTTATTTCCTTTCTTGGTTTGACGTCCTTTACATTATCCCACCAATCTAGTCCAATATATTTAGGAAGGAGCAAGAAAGAAACGCGACAAGTACCAAACTATATCTTATTACTGGGAACAATTCTTGAAATGGTTATATGCCTGATAGCATTGTTTACACTTAAAAAAATTTAACTCAAAAGCACCAAATTCATTGAATAACTCACAATTAGATTAATATCTATTGAATTCCATCTAGCATGATTAATAAGTGCAAAAGTACTACTACTTTTCCATGTTAGCTTTTGCCTCCATTTCTTTATCAGTTGAGTTCCTGTGGCTTTCACTTAAGGTTTCGTTTAATTTCATGCAGATCGCTCATCAACCTAGCATATATGTTTTGGACACTCCAGGAGTGTTGGTTCCAAGTATACCAGATATTGAAACTGGACTGAAGCTAGCTTTAGCAGGTTCATATCATCTTCAAATCTTACTTTCACATCAACTGAATAATTCACTTGCTCTGTATTTGAAGACTGGAATTATATTACACATGGAAATAAAGGTCTTACTCCACAAAAATAGGCTCATCTTTCCTTTTTGTTTGTCCCAAATTAGAGCCCACTTGCTTTTATTGAGAAAGAGTTACTTTTTCATTTTCCTAATGTACCTTATTTAATGTAAATTGTTATATTAACTCAAAGTAACTTTTTGATATAAGGGTATTTTAGATAAGTTACATGGAAGTCTTGCTTTTCCAATAACATTAGTTAGGATTTTCTTAATCTATGTGAAAATAAAAATGCGCCTATTTTTGTGGGACAGGAGTATGAGTTATGGCAGCATCTAGTCAAATCATTTCTATGCACATATGTTTCCTCTAGTTCCAATTTTGTTTTAAAATTAGGAAACGAATGGGGGCTTTGATTAACTACCGGTGTTCTGCAAGGTGTATGACATGACATGGCAAGTTGTCATAGCCATTCATTCAGTCTAGATGTGGCAAGGAGAAAGCCGTTCTGTGACACACGAGCACACACCTCGATCCTAGGTGTGCCCTTTGAAACATAATTAATTATACAAATAAATGTTCACCTGATTTACTGTATACAAGTTCATATCTGATATGATTGTAGATAGCTTCGTCCAGAAGACACTTCCTGTTGAATTAACTAATCTAGTATAATAATAATTGGAATGTCAAAATGGATTTAAGTGGTAAGAGACCATTGTACAAATTTCCTCGTTCACACTATATCCCATTTACTCTTGAATGGGAGGTTTTCTTCTTATAGTAGATATATATAAGAAAGCACTCAATCTTATCATCTTGTGCAGGGTCTGTGAAAGATTCTGTAGTTGGTGAAGAGCGTATCGTTCAATATTTACTGGCGGTTCTGAACACTCGAGGCACTCCACTCCACTGGAAGCATTTCATTGATAGAGAAGGTGAAAATCATCACCAGGAATTTGATGCCAAACCCAATCACAATCTCAAGGATCTTCTGCCGAATAGGAGGAAGCCACCCAGTAGATCTGATGTGCACTATATTGAGGTAATCTTTTTCAAGTTTTCCATATGTGACTAATTGGTTCTTGGTAAAGCATGCAGTCTTAGCGGTTTGATTACAATCATTGTTCCGAAGTGAAATGATCTCTGAAAATTCATCAGTATTTCTTTGGACGAGATGTACTTTTCATTTACTCTACTTTTCTCTTTAATTATCTGAGTAAATGTTTATACAGGATATCACCACTGAAGTCCAGCGTACGCTATGCACAGCTCTCTTGGAATTCAACGGAAACTTGGAGGAAGATGACCTAGGAAGCCTAATAGACGAACAGTTTGAAGCATTGCAGAAGGCACTAAAGATACCTCACAAAGCATCAGAAGCTCGTACCATAGTGTCGAAGAAGTTCCTTACTTTGTTTAGGACAGGGAAACTCGGTCCTTTTATCCTTGATGATGTTCCTGATACCTAAAACTCAGATTGTGAAACCTCATATCTGAAGTTTGTTGTTTACTTTCCTCCCTATATATGTTGTACATTATAAGGATTAGAAAATGCATCCATACAAAATGAAAGATTGCTTGGTTTTTGGTATCCACTTGCATGCTAAGACCCATGTGGTTTAATGGAGAGTCCTGTAAGTGGGTCTCCCATGTTTTCAATCAGTTTCTTCCCTAGTAGTCTAGTACAAGATGTAAATATACACATGTTAATTTTACCTCGATTTATCAACCAATTTAAATTTCAAATTTTAGACATGTGATCACATTACATTTAACCACATATTTGATTTGACATGAATTTTTACATCATTTTAATTATTACCTTCACATAGCACAATTAAATATCGACGCCTATACAAAATTTGAATTTTAAATCTATTTATAAATCTAACTTTTTTAAATGGTTACCAAACAAGTCATTTATATATGGATTTGTGCAGTGAGATGTCAAAAGTTGAAACTACGGCTTATGTGAACTAGACCAAAACTTCTTAGTTTCTTTTGATTATTACTGTTGAAATTTATCATTCTTATTCTAATTCAAACATATTTTGTGTTTAGAAAAGTAAATTCTACAAATGATTTTTTAACATACCCTTAATTTAATGAAATTACTACCTGCGTTCCAAATGATAGTCTAGTTTTTCTTTTTTCGTCTGTCGTAAAGTATGATTCAGTTTCTTTTTTAAAAAGTGGTTAAAATATTAATTTTCTTATGTCTCTATTTAATTTGTATAGCTATCAAATAAATAGAATTATTAAAGTAGAGTAATTAATAAATGAAAGGGTATAATAGGTAAATGATGTTAAAATTTAGTTTACCAATACTATTAAGGGTGATTATATTACCACTGCGAAAATTATTTTTTACACCACATTATATATTCACCACAAGCAACTTATCATTTTGATTGATACACCACATAGTTTTACCCTAAAAACATACCTTTTAAAAGTCCAAAAATACATATAATTTCATCTTGATTTTCTCTTCTCCCACCACATTCTGTTTCATCTTCCAGACTTCCACGGTATTCAGTTCGAGACAACGCCATTGAAGATTCAAGCATTCAACCCACCGCAACCATCTCCATCAATTCAAGTGCGTATTAGAGAACTAGAAATTTTAGCGTTAAACATACTCTGTCTTCTTTTGATTCGCTCTAACTTGTTAAAAAAATCTAATGTAAAAAAATTATAGAAGCCATCACTCCTAAATTCATCGAACTCATTTGTCCATTAAATTAAAAGTCATTTTCTCTCCATTTGTTTTAATTTTTATCATCACCATTTTGGGTTTTTTTTTTGGATCCTATTAGGGTAAAAAATTTCAAGGAATTAGAGATATGTCAGATAAAATAACAAATTGTGATGGAAGATGGAAAAAAAGATTGACGCACTGCTATTCGTTTTCGATACAATCTGCCGACGTCGAAAACGAATTGGGAGGAAAAGTAAAAGAAAATAAAAGAATAAAATAAAATGATTAAATCATAATAAATTGTGGTGGAAGAATGAAAAAAATTATTTTAAGAATACTAAAATAAGGTTATTAATGTAATTTTTAGGGAGGATATCTAAGTAATTAAAAAATTTGTGGTGTGAGAAATAGTTATTGTGGTGACAATATAATTATCCTACTATTAAATGAATTTTTCTTAATTTATGTGAAAAATGAATATAACCATCTTTTTAAAACAGAGGTAGTAATAGTTATTACTCCCCCGTCTTATAAAAATAGACATGTATTTCTTTCTCTACCGTCTTACAAAGACACTCCACTTTTCTTTTAGAATGTAGCTAAAACCTTAATTTTTTTATATATTCATATTTAATGTGTATTATTATTAATGAAATAGAAGTATTAAAGTAAAATATCTAGTAAATGAAAGGGTATATTTGAAAAATTCTCTTAAACTTTACTTTTTAGACAACAGTAATTGACTTTTCTAAAGGGGTCTTTGTGCAAATGGAATAGTCAAAATAAAACTTCACTTAAGAGGCATAGCTTTACAAATATTTGGGTAAATAGCCTACTCCCTCAAATAATAATAAAATACAATGTAAAATATCCAATTTACCTGTTGAGTATAAAATAATAGGCCCAAAATAAAATTATAAAATGTTAGTACGAAAAATCCTTAATCTTGGCATTCCTAATTTTTGGTTAAGTGTCGAACATTGTTTTAATATGTCACGATTTTTTGCATGACTTGTATTCACGTGTGATTTAATTTTTAGCATGCAAATTTAATTGTGTCTTGAGCCGAAAGATAAGTTGTGGCGTGTGTTCTTGTCTTAAGGCACAAGAATTTGACTTACATGCAAGATCTAATGTTTCCTAGTTAAGTTGAATTGTTATTACCATATTAAACTAGAGTTCTTGTTTATGCGCATGTAGAGTTCAATTAGAATTATGTAAGTTTGAGTTTATGATAACTAATTATTCTAACTTTCCTTAATTCTTTTCCTATTACATGTATAAGGTAAGCATGATTCTTGTCTTGTATAAGGAGTTGAATTCTTGCCTATATATGTATGTTCTTCTTGTAGGTCGATACACACGGATATACGAGCAAAGCATTTCACGATTTATTCCTTTGAAGCTCGACCGCAAGGAGAAGACACAAAACACTGCCTTAGACCGCAAGACTCGATTTTGCACATTGTTCTGTACAATTTCATATTGTGTTTGTCTTTGGCAACCCTTCATTGTGCACGGTAGGCAACCGCATAAGTGTGAGGGACTTATCCACAGGAGGTTTAAGTAGTTTAGGAGGTCAAGTGTCCAAAGATGAGTTCGGGAGATCTTCAGAAGCTTGATGGACGTTTCGGGAGGCACGCAGAAGAAAGAAGGAGCAATGAGAGTTGTCTCATGTCAAAAGACGTAAAGAGGGAATCTTTTATAAGTTTTCCTTTTGATTGTTTAGTGCATATTGTGATAACACTTTTTATTCTTTCTTTATACTAAACTCACCTTGTGATAGTGGATTTGTTTGTCTCGTGGCAAAGGTGCCCGTAATTTTTCCCAGTTGGGTTTCTGCGTAATCATTCTGGTGTTATTTATTTTCCCCATTCATACTCGAGCTAGATACATCTAGGTCACATTACACTTTACACCAGTAAACGTAGTTAGACAGGATACATCCTGACTAGAGTCTAGATAACTACGATTTATATAAACAAAAGAAACAGTTGGAATGAAAGGAGTTGCAGGCAGCGCAGGAATGAGGGTAAGAAGACGAGACTCGACTGCATCTTTCTCTTCCACCAAACCTCTCTCTTATGTTTCTACTATGATCTGAAGTAATACTCATCTCCAACTAAGAGTAATTTGTAGAAATGTGAATGAATGAAGGTTCTCAATGTACTTGGGGTTTGCATCACTGGAGCACTACAATCTATACAACCTCTACAAGAGGTATTTATGCACCACAATCTCTACAATACTACTAATTTAAAGTAATTGTATGATTTTTATTGTGAGAAGCTAGTTTTGGTAGTGTAATCGTGTCATAACGCCAGTAGTGCAGTTATGCAGAACACATAACGGCATTAATAGCGTTATTTTGATTTTAAAGTTATTTTGGTTTCATATGGAAGAGATAGATGTATTTATATATCACAATCTCTATAGGACTACATTTTTAAAGTGATTGTGTGTTTTTTGTTGTGAGAAGACACTTTTGGTAATGTAATCACAACGTAACGCCACTAGTGCTGTTATACAGAACATATAACATCATTAATAGCGTTATTTTGCTTTTAAGGTTGTTTTGATATTATATGGAAGAGAGAGGTATTTATACATTACAATTTGTATAGGACTACATTTTTAAAGTGATCGTATAATTTTTGTTGTGAGAAGCCACCTTTGGTAATGTAATCGCATCAAAACGCTAGTAGTATTGTTATACAGAATACATAACGGTGTTAATAGCGTTATTTTTCTTTTTAGATTGTTTTGGTTTTATACGGTAAAAACAGAGGTATTTATACACCACCATCTCTCTATAATCGCATTTTTAAAGTGATGATATGATTTTTATTGTGAGAAGCCACTTTTAGTAAGACAATTGTATCATAACACCACTGGTGTTGTTATACAGAACACAAAATGGCATTAATAGCGTTATTTTGTTTTTCAAACCTTTTTAGTATCAAATTCATCATATATCATGTTACGTTAATGAAGACGTTAGGTCACTTGGTATTTGTAAGTACAATGGCACTTTTTTTAAGTATAGTATAAAGTGCAACTTAATAGTACATGTGGCGTTATTTGAAATTCGTAACGACAATAATTGTTAGAAGATCCTTTATATAGCTATGCCTCTATTCTAAGATTTGTTTTGATAATTTTAGAAAATAAATATTATGTAGTGCAATATTTGACATGAGTAAATTATTAGTTCTATATGTAAAGTGAGACAATAAAATATGTTCAAATAATTGTTAAAGCATGGACTAACATCATTTTTGTACATTAAATGGAGCCATGGATAGTCTACATGTAGTGTGGATTGCAGTACGTTATGATATTGTTTTTTAGGAGAAAGTCAAGGGTGGATGGACTTGGAAACACAAGGGGAACAGTCAAGTAAATATTTCTTTTGAATGCGTCCATACGTCTTTTTAATGTAATAATGTGTAAAAACAGGCAAATCACTAGTTTGAAACAATGCTAGTAGCCATTAATTATATGAAGTGGTTTTCTATCTATAACATAAAAATAGCCGATATGGTTCGATGAATAACACCGACAGTACCATTATACATATTTAGGTAGAATTTGGAGCCCTCTTTTAGCAGGGCCGCCAATTGAGGCAATTAGATGCTACTCAGTAGATTTAGATGTGACAACAAATCAATTACACGTATAACACCTCGACTTCCGTTACTCTTTAGAATGTAACGTGTGCTCTTCCGATCTCCGCTGTAGATTTAGTCAATCATGATGTTGGAATGCGATATCGCGTCACTTTTACTCATAACAGACCGATATTCGTTAGTTTTTAGAACATAATGCCTGATGGGTAGTTATCTATTTCTCAGGTGACTTTGGAGCTCTACTTTCCTCCATCATCTCCTAAATGTAGTGTAACAATACCCCACATTCGCTAAAACTTAGGGATTGATTGTGGTACTCTAACTCCGTGCCCTAATTATTTCAACAAAGATGTTACTTGGTAAAGTGTTACCATGCCAACTTGTAAGGCGCGTTGGAATGATAGTAGTGAGAGAAAGTTGGAATCTCATTCATTGTGTTCATCTTGGTTCTGTACTAATTACTCGGTATATTGGGAAGGGGTTTCGCATCCATTATGTTCATCTTGCTTTTACGGTTGTTTTGGTTTTATATGGAAGAGACATAGGTATTTATACACCACAGTCTCTATGTGACATATTTTTAAACAGATTGTATGATTGCTGTTGTGAGAAGCCATTTTTGGTAAGGTAATCGTATCATAACGCCACTAGTGTTATTATACAAAACACAAAACGGCATTAATAGTGTTATTTTCCTTTTCAAATGCTTTGCAGTATCAAATTCATCATGTATCATGTTACGTTGATGAAGATGTTAAGTCACTTGGTATTTGTAGGTACAATGGTACCTTTCTTTTACGTATAGTAAAAAGTGCAACTTAACGGCACCTAGGCGTTATTTGAAATTCGTAACGACAATAATTGTTAGATGATCCTTAGAACATAATGCTAGGAAGGCCATTATCTATCTCTCAGGTTAATCGTGGTACTATAACTCTGTGTCTCAATTATTTCAGCAAAGATGTTACTTAATAAAGCGTTACCATGCTAACTTGTAAAATGCGTTAGAATGATAGCGGTGAGGGAAAGTTGGAATCTCATGCATTAAGTTCATCTTGGGCCACTAGCAATTGCTCGGTCTGCTTGGAGGGTGTTTTGCATCCGTTATACTCATAACAGACCGATGTCCGTTAGTTTTTAGAGTGTAACGCCAAGCAGGCAGTTATCTATTTCTCGGGTGATTTCGGAGTTCTCGTTTCTCCACAAGATCATATTTGTAGTGTAACAACACCCTACCTTTGTTAAATCATGGGGGGTCTGTTGGGCTTGCCTAACTTCATGTCCCAATGCTTTCGATGTAGATGTTAACAACTTCATCATCTTTCTTACATTTGGAGGGCGTCGGCATGATAGCGGTGACGAAAACTTAGAATCTCAGGAGATATGTTCATCTTGGTTCAGGACTAGCTATTCGGTGTGCTAAGAGGGGGTTTCGCTTCCTTTATGATCATAACATATCGATGTCTATTAGTTTTTAGAAGGTAATGCCAAACGAACAGTTATCTATTTCTCGGGTGATTTTAGAGCTCTCCTTTCTCCACATTCTCGTACTTGTAGTGTAACTGCACCTCACATTCATTAAAACACGAGGGCGGGGGGTTGATTGGGCTTCCCTAACTCCACGTCCCAATGGTTTTGACATAGATGTTAGTTAACAACTTCGACCTCTTTTCTACATTTGGAGCATGTCGGCATGATAACATTGGCATGATAACGGTGATGAAAAGTTGGAATCTCACAAGATATGTTCATCTTGGTCCAAGACTAGTTGTTCGGCCTACTGGGAGGGGGTTTTGCATCCGTTATGCTAAAAAGAGACCGATGTCCATTAATCTTTAGAAGGTAACGCCAAACGGATAGTTATCTATTTCTCAGGTGATTTTGGAGCCCTCCTTTCTCCACAATCTTGTACTTATGGTGTAACGACACCTCACATTCATTAAAACATGGGGGATTGATTAGGCTTCCCTAACTCCATGTCCCAATGCTTTCGACGTAGTTGTTAGTTAACAACTTCGGCATCTTTCCTATATTTGGAGTGCGTTGGCATCATAGCTGTGACGAAAACTTGGAATCTCACAAGAGATGCTCATCTTGATCCAGGACTAGTTGCTCAGTATGTTGGGAGGGGGTTTCACATCCATTATGCTCATAACAGACCGATATTCGTTAGTACTTAGTTAACAAAGCATTCTCTTCTCTATATTTGGAGTGCGTTGACGTGATAGCTGTGAGGAAATCTTGGAATCTCATTAGATATGTTCATCTTGGCCCAAAAGTAGTTGCTAGGTATGTTGGTAGGGGCTTTCTCATCCGTTATGCTCATAACAGACCGATGTCTGTTAGTATTTAGGATGTAATGCTAAAGGGGCAGTTATCTATCTCTCGTGTAATTTTGGAGCTTTCTTTTCTCCACAATCTCATTCTTGTAGTTTAACGACACCTCACATTCATTAAAACAAAGGGAGATTATTGGGCTTCCCTGACTCCATGTCTCAATACTTTTTACATAAATGTTACTAACTAAAGCGTTGCAATTCCCATTTGTGGAGGAATCTTATTAGATATGTTCATCTTGGTCCTAGACTAGTTGCTCGGTATGTTGGGAAAGGGTTTCGCATCCATTATGCTCGTAACATACCTATATTCGTTACTATTTAGACTGTAACGCCAAGCGGACAGTTATGTATTTCTAGGGTGATTTTGGAACTCTCTTTTTTTCAAAATCTCATACTTGTGGTATAACGACACCTCACATTTTGGAGAGAAAATTTCAAATTCCTTAAGCTGATAACATCACAATGTATGTTACTTTTCAGAATGTAACGCCAATAACACTGTTATCCACTTATCGAGTGATTTTGAAGCTCTTAATTTTCTAGAATCTTCAGTTTGTGGTATACCAACATCTCATATTCATTAAATCTTTGTGACCAATCATATAGGGTTGATTGTGTGGCCGTAACTACAATTTCAAATGCTTTCGGGATAGACGTTAATTAGTAAACCTTTCAGGTGATTTTGGAGCTCCCATTTTTCCATAATCTCTGGTTGGTGGCGTAAACACATGTCACATTCGTCATAACTTTGTGGCAAATCAAAATGGGGTTGATCGTAATTTTATCTATTTTCATCTTCTTTTAATTACTTTTCTCTCATTTACACAATTTTTCCTCACTTTTCTTTCCTCGTGTCTGCAAGTCCCACAAACACATCTTCACCACTACTATTTTATCATAATTTTGAATTTAACTCAATTTCTCTCATCTTTTTCATTTTTTCTGCTTTTTTTCCTTTACTCCTCTTCTTATTCTTATTTAATTAAATTAATCATTTTCTCTCTATCTCTCTCTTTCACATTACCTCTACACCATACCTCATCATTAGAGATGCTCTAAGGGACAAGCCAAACATGTTGCAAGGTAGCACTTTTACTAGATTAAACTGTTGCTGCTTTATATTTCATTTCACATTTGTAAATATCAGTTCCATTCTCGTTCCAATGCGTTGACATGCTATCCTAGCAACTATCTGAAGGGCAAAAACACGGGGGAGGGGGAAGAGTGATTATTTTTTACTTGTCTATGTAATAAGTTGGTAGGTTAACATACCTACAGTGTTGACAACCCCGTTCATAATATTTACTACTCACTTATTCACTGCTCCTCTCATTTTGGTCTTTGTAATTTTCTAGGGAAATAGATAGAGCTCTGAGTTTGGAGCCAGGTTTCCAATCACATGATGCTAAGTCATTAGTGTCAAGTGAGTTGGCATCTTGTAATTGTAAGTCTGACTCTAAAATTGGAGCCCTATCTGTTTCAATATCCTGACTTATTTTAACATAGCATCTCTAATGGTGTCTGAATTGGGTGCCCAAACTGCCAACCCAAGAATAATTCTATTTTGGCAAAAAGAGGTAAATTTCACATATGGACACCAACCTTTGTACATTGTACCAGTTGAGACCTCATTCTTTTTTTTCCAACGCTATGGGTCCTTAACCTTTCATAAATACACGCATAAGATCTCTAATTTCTTTGTCACCCTGCTGACCTAGTTACGCACCCTAACTCATCCGTAAATGACAAATTACGATAGTCATTTCCAACAATAAAGGAGTATACCCCTTTTTTTGTTGTTTGTTCCTCCCATTTTTATTGGAAACGGTATGAAAAATAGGGGTTTACACAAAGAAAAAAATTATCAGTATTTGTTATTTCAGATCAGTTTGGATAGCTAGGTAGGTGCGTGGGAAAGAATTATTTTCCTTTCTATTTTTATTACTTTTACTATTTTTCAAAATCTTTCTTTTTTTTTTTATTTAAAGAGTAGGAGCATAAATGTCATAAAATACCTTAAAATGATAACTTATGAAAGGTTGGGAAGTCACGACGTTGAAAAAGAATGTGGACCCAACTAATAGAAAATGTAAGTGCACGTTCACAAAGTATTTTTTATTTAAAAACAGAATTAGATCCCGTCAAATATATGTGAATGTGATTAATTCAACCAAATTCTATTTTAAAATAAAAATGGTTTGTGAACACATGCTAAATGTTCGAGACTATATATGAAATTAACCCTTTAAATAAAGCAGAAAAGAATTTAAACAAGCTACAGAAAAAGTAAAAAAGAAAACAAGAAAATAATTTCTTCCCCACCAAACTACCTAGCTACTCATCTCACTTAACTCGCTCATAAATTGCAAATTCCTATATTTTCAGCAGTAAAAAATGAGACCACTCATTTTACTATCTGCTCCACCATATTACTGTCGGAAATGGCAAAAAGGGGGTCCCCTCCTAAAGGAAAAAAAAAATGTAACGACTAGACTTTCATAAATAGAATTTTATTATTTTTAAAGTTTTTAAAGAATTTTAAACGTGTTACTACCACCATATTTCTATTATTTTGATATATGGTCACGATAAGGATCTTAAAGGAATTCACGTTGCTTATCTATATTATTTTAAAGAAAAACGAGAGTGAGTAATTAATTAATTAATTGGATTTCATTTTTGAGTGTAGGCTCGGGTCCGATTTTTTATTTTCAGGAAGTACCTGACTTCCGACTTTATTTTAGTCCAATTTAAGTCCAAATTCAAAATCTATTATAAGTCCAACAAAGTGTTTGGAAACTACCACGGATTATAATCTGTGATGTGTCATCATTTTATTGGTTGTTTTTGTAAAAAGTAAACAATTACGGCTTGAATTTTATTTTTTGACTTTTTGAAAAAAGTGAAACCAATGAAATGATGCCGTATAGCAGATTATAATCTATATTATAATCCATAGTAGCTGCCAAACACTTTGCAACTCTTATTTATTCAAGCCTAATTTTCATTTGTTTCAATCCAAGAATTTTAAAAGGGTATCTTGAAAATTACAAGGGTTTCAAAATCACTTCAAAAAAATAAGGGACCAATTGGACCATTCTGTAATCTCAGGTGGTACATAATAACACAGCATAAAAACGGAGAACTTCAAAAAACATGCACAAACACACACTAAAGCTCGTAACCCACACAACGTAGCAACACTAAAGAACAACCGAGGAAGATGAAGCAAATTGAACAACCAAGCCGCTGACAATTGATCTCCATATCCAACAACATAAAAAATTCACAAAACACAAACGATTGACCTGATTTCTGTTACACCAAACACGACTCAGCAGGCTTAAGAATGTAGATAATATTACGAATCCATTACATTGCATTGCTCAATTCAATTTGGGGAAATATCAGGTGATATAAAACTAAGATTTACTTCATATAATGAAATATAATCTCTCGATTTACGAAATTAGACCTACGAAATTAGACTAATTCAATGATAACAGATAATATCTATAATCTTCTAATTGTGGCCGAAATTCTATAAAGCAGATACAACAAAAGCTTAGGAATTTAGAGTATTCTGTTCTATTGTCTACAAAAACATATTAATAGGTAATAATGCAAAAATTACTGACAATAGGTAACAATACATATGAATTGTGAATCCTGACACTGATTTTGGAATAAAATTGTTACTGAAATAACTCTGAATATATGTAGCTTCTGGTTGTTACTATAAACATATACATTTACTGAATTCAATGTCATTTTTATGCTGCCATTTGGAATCATATTGTTATTCAAATCACTGTGAATATATGTAGCTTGTAGTTGTTACTATAAACATATATATTTACTGAATTCAATATCATTTTTATACAGTAATGTCAGAAAATTACTGACAACAGGTAACAATGCATATGAATTGTGATTCTAACAGTGATTTTGGAATGATGTTAATGAAATCAAACTGAATATTTATATCTTGTAGTTATCTCTGTAAATATATATCTTTACTGAATTCAATGTCATTTCTATGCAGCCATTTGGAATGATATTTGTTACTGGAATCAATATCAATATAAGTAGCGTGTGGTTGTTACTGTAAACACATATTTACTGAATTCAATGTCATTTTTTTGAAGCCTTTTGTAGTAATATTGTCACTGAAATTACTCTCAATATGTGTGTAACTTGTATACTCAATTCAAGATGATTTCTATGCAGCCATGTCAGACATCAGTATCTTTTTAAAGACTAGAGGATATTGAAATCATAACGAGTACATAGGTGGAGAGATATTGGGCATAGTAGTACAAATCAGCTCCACCTACAACCAGTTAATACAAACAATTTGTGCAGAGATGGACCTAGAGCAAACCCAAAATGTAATAACAGTAAAGTACAATATTGGAGAAGAGCTGTCACCTGTCACAATTACCAGCAACAGCAGCTTCTTCTGCTATTTAAACATGAAGAAAATGCACACAAACCCAGCAGTATATCTATTGTGCATTGAGGTTAACAACACATAAGATATCACCCCAAATAGACAAGTCACAAATCAAGACTTCAGCACCGATAAAGCTCCACTGCCTCTACAACAAATTGTGACTGATATATGCAATGCAATGCAGTTCAGTACAATCCTTTGACAGCTGAACCAGAACTTGAAATCATCACAAAACCTTCTCCAGACAACTTGCAAAAAGGATTGTTTATCGCAACAAATCAGTTCTGAAGATGAGCTTATCCCTGTATGCAATAAAGAATTGTTTCCCATACAAAGTTAGAAGATCCGACAAGAAAGAATATGTTGTCCACTGTGCTGCTTTAGAATGTAACTGGACATTTAGATCATCAAGAATCGGACAGACAGACATCTTTTGCATAAGAGAGACCAGAGACTGTCACACATGCCCTACACATAGTAAATATGTTGGCCACAGACAGCTAACAAGTTCAGTTGTTGCCGCAACAAATCAGTACAAATTCACTTTCAGCAACACACACTACACTCCAAATGATGTACAAATAGACATCATGAACAAATATGGAGTCAACATAACATATGAGAAATCATGGCGGGGGAGAGACAAATCACTAACAACAGTCCCTGGTAACCCAACACAGTCTTATCAGAAACTACTAGCATACCTGTACATGCTGGAAAAATCAAACCCTGGATCTATGGCCAGAATTGAGAAGGATGACAACAACAGATTCAAGTATCTCTTCCTAGCTTTGACAGCCTCAATACAAGGTTGGGAGCATTGTAGGCCAGTTATTGTTGTAGATGGGACATGGTTGAGGGACCCGTATGGAGGCACAGTTTTCACAGCATGTACACAAGATGTCGATGATCACATCTTCTTACTAACATTTGGTATTGGTGACAGTGAAAACAATGACTCCTGAACTTGGCTCTTCAACATGGTCAAGCAAACTTATAGAGATAGAGATCACCTATGCATAATTTCAGACCGTCACCCAAGTATAGAACATGTAGTCTCAGTTGTGTATCCAGATGCGTTCCATGGTGCCTGTTCATTCCACATATTAAAAAACTTACAAACCAACTACAGCAAACACGGGAAAAAAATTGGAAAGCCATTCAATGCTGTTGTACGTGCATACACACTAACATATTTTGAACATTACATGAAAAGGCTGGACAAAATTAGCAAAGGAATCAAAGAATATCTAGTATGTAATTCTACTCATTTTACAATTCAAAAGTATTAAAAAAATTACCTATTTGATAACAATGACTGAATCGTTAGTGCTACCTGAAACCGCTATAGAGGCTGCACACTAAACAGAGCATACAAACTAAAAATTTAGTGAAAAAGTTATTCAGTTACCGATTACATGTTGTTACTTGATGCAAACAATATATAAAATTACATTATTACTGATTCCTAAATAAATAATGCTGTTACTCATTGTTAAAATAATAAACTGCCTTCTGAATTTATTTCTTCATAATCATTACAACATGTATGACTCACAGCTTAAAGCTGGTTATGAAAATTGGTCAGTGGTATACATGCCCAAAAACAGATATGGCACCATGACTTCTAATATAGTTGAGTCAGTGAATGCTGTCATAAAGTCAGCAAAAGACCACCCCATCCTAGCCCTGTTGGAGTCACTCTGACACATTCTTCAGCAATGGACATTCAAAAACAGAAACAAGGAGATCGGAAGAGCACACGTCTGAAAACAAATTACGTAGTCGGATAGTGGAATGCAACAATCTGAAGGTATCACTTTCTAAACAGAATTATTTAATAAAAAATATTGGCACCACATATCACATATTTATACCATATATCTTCAACCTGTAGGTATCCCTAGCAAGCCACAACATGCATAAAGTGAAAGATGGTATCATCACACATACTGTTGACATTCAGAATAACAGTTGCAGCTGTATGGTATTCCAGACAGAACAAATACCATGTACACATGCACTGGTATTCATTGGTACCCTACAACTAGACAAATATCAGTACTGCTCTAAGTATTACACAAAGCTGCAGTAGCTGGAAATGTATCAAGGGATTGTATTCACTGTCCCAGATGAAAATGACTGGGATATATCACAACACATATAGTCGGAGCTATTACTTACCCCAAATCAAAAAAGAAGTTTTGGAAGACCAACAAAAAAAAAAGATACAGATCCCGTGCTGAGAGAAAGATGATCGTGAAGTGTAGTCAATGCCAACAAATTGGACACAATTGTAAAAGTTGCAAAGGCATGATTCCACTAGACAACAAAGCACAGAAAGCAACAAAAGCAAGAAAAAAGATAAGAACATCTTATTCCTAGTACCATTCAATTTTTTGTTTCTTTTTACTGCATCTCTTTAAGCGCAAAAAAATATGAGTTTATCTTGCTTACAATTCTTTGTATTTTTAATGCATTACCAAATACTTAGTTCATATTTTTTGGACATCAACTCAAGCTATCAGTATTTGTTACAAATTCTAAGCATATAAATTCAATAATATTTCTGAATTCAAGATTATTTATAGTAGAGCAACAAAATTTTAAAAATTATATAACATGAGTAACATAAATACCGCTTATAAATCCTAGAATTGTATAAGTTATATATATTCAAATATAATCATAGAACAAGATCGGAAGAGCACACGTCGAACTCCAGTCACTACATAACAATTAAACAAAAATAAAACATACATAAAACTAGATGTTTAGGACAACAATTAACAAATAACTAATAATTTTAGGACAAATAAAATCTGTCATTATAATCTAGTACTCTAGCATATATTAGTTTGCATCATCCCCACTTATGTTACGGCTCTTCTTTTGCAATGAACTATTCTCATCCTCACCAACATTGCCACCACTTGTTCCCTCATCACATTGCCTTTCCATAGCTGATAAGTCACCAGAACGAACTTTCTAGGGAAACAAACTATAGAAACAGAATAAAAATGATATTCGCATCCAAAAAAGCCAATATATATATAATGAAGAAACTTTCTAAAAACGTTTGCTTAAATTCTTCAAGATCCTTCACTCGTGAATTCACTTTCATCTTTGTGGCTGTAGATACAGAAATGATTACCTATAAAAAATATTGAAACAGTAGTATTAATTATGTATTCTACTTTTTTAACTTAGTTAATACTATATTACAGACTAAAAACAAACCTTCAATTATTTGTGTTAGGCTGAGTTGTAACATAATGAAGCGTTTTTCATTCGGACTATTGCTTGAACGCTCACAAAATACCCTTGCATATCTATTTGTCAAACTGCATGGAATCTAATTTTTCCTGTAGCCATTCAATGAAGTATTCAAAACAATTACAGTGGAAAAAGGAATTTCTGTTTATAGTTAAACAATTTTAACATATAAAATTTATTTAAGTTTTACCTTACTCTAAATCTTCCAATCTCAACTCAACTTTTCTTTCTGCCCTACTGTCAGTACAAACATGTATTGCAGAATTGTCTGTTGTCACAATCTCCCATACTGCCCTACTGTCAGTACAAACATGTATTGCAGAATTGTCTGTTGTCACAATCTCCCCTATGATATCTGTGCATAAAAAAGTTAAAAGAATTAACTTAATGCAACACTGAGAAAACAAATTGGGAAAAGATAAGAACAACAATTCTTTTTCTTTAAGGGCAAAAACTAAAACAAAAAAGGGGAGATCACCAAACAAAGGTGCTTGTTCAGAATGGCCTGTTTCTTGTATTTCAGCAAACGAGCAGAAATTGTAAATATTGAAAGGGAAACCTTTCTGAACTGCTCCACCAATAAAAGTATTACTTGGTAAACATAGACGGTGTGGATGAGTTGTTGCTCGATAAATGCCTACATTGTCTCCAACAGAAACACATCTTATGCAAACAACCTGATATTCATAAATATATCTGTCAAACTGCTCAATTAGAGAATATACAACTATTGCTTGAATTCTAGTCCCTTCTTTGTCTACCAAAAGCATTTCTAATGTTCTTGGATTTTCAGCAGCCTGTAGAGCAACCCATTTTCGTGCAACTCGGAACTTCACACGCCATTATTGAGTTTCCTTCACATCCCTCAAAAGTATAGTATTTGACATGGTTGGATTTTCCAGAATAAAGGACGATAGAATTTCAGAAGTTATTAACACAATGATTTTCAATATTATTTGATCTATTTTATAGAGCTTGTGAGACGTGTGCACAATTAACTTCATGTACATGTTTCATGATACAAAGTAACTGCTTGTAAGTAACTGTTTCTAATAATCTCATTTTGCAACCGTCAGGAACATGGAAGATTTCTGTAAAACGAAAGCATACTGTGACAGTTAAATTTAACAACTCTGAATCAATATATACATATTTGTAACTGCTTCACTTCTGTAACTGCTACATCATGGGGTAGCATAAACAAAACAGCTATTGAATGAACAAACCAATTCGTGCATACTAACTGGTTATCATCAATTGCAACAACACAAAACAAATTCCATTACAAATATTTTTCATAGGTTTACCTAAAAATACATAACTCACACTTGGGAACAAAAATAAATAAATAAATAAATAATCAAACTACCAGCAACACATATAGCAAAAGCGTTAAAATAAGTACAACCTTACACACATCACAACTCTTTTCTTTCTTTCAATTGCAAATACTTCATTTACAGTCACAAACACAAACAGCATAAGCTGTTACAAAAAACAATGACAATTAAAAAAGAGCACTCTTGCTTTATTTGAAAACTTACAAATATGTTTCATATGTTTAAGAAAACAAATACAAGTAACATTTCAAAAAACAAAAACAACAAGTAGAAACAACACCTTACAACACCACAACACATAAACACCACAACAACACTTCATTTACAGTCACAAACACAAACAATATAAGCTGTTATCAAAACAAAACAAAGAAAAAATAACACTCTTCCTTTATTTGAAAACTGACAAATATGTTTCATATATTTAAAAAAACAAATACAAGTCAAATTTAGAAAAATAAAAACAACAAATAGAAACAACACCTCGCAACACCAAAACACATAAATACCACAACACATCCCAAAAACATCAAAACAATTACCAACTCACAAATGTCACAACCCCACAACACATCAACACACCAACACACCAGCAACACAAAACAAAAAAATAATGATAAAACAACTTTCCTTCTTCCACTTGCAAACACCTCATTTGCAGTCACACACACAACATAGCCTGTAACCAAAAGAGAACAAGAAAACAAGAACATGTTTCCTTTTATTTGAAAGCTTACAAATATATTTCATGTGAAACACATATCAACCTACACTACACATCCCAAAAACATCAAAACAATCAAAACAATTTCCAACTCTCAAACGTTACAATCCCACAACACATCAACACACCAGCAACACAAAACAAAAAAACAATGACAAAACAGTCTTCCTTCTTCCACTTGCAAACACCTCATTTGTAGTCACAGACACACAACATAACCTGTTACCAAAACAGAACAAGAAAGCAGAAACACGCTTCTTTTTATTTGCAAGCTTACAAATATATTTCATGTGTTTAAAAAAACAAATACAACTCAAATTGGGGGGGCCAAAAAACAATTAAAAAAACACATACCAATCTACAGTACACAAACCAAAAATATCAAAATAATTACCAACTCTCAAACATCACAATGCCACAACACATCAACATACCAGCAGCACAAAACAAAAAAAAAATGACAAAATAGTTTTTCTTCTTCCACTTGTAAACGCCTCATTTGCAATCACAGACACACAATATTACCTGTTACTAAAACAGAACAAGAAAACAAGAATACATTTCCTTTTATTTGCAAGCTTACAAATATGTTTCATGTGTTTAAGAAAACAAATACAACTCAAATTGGGGGGGGCAAAAAAACAATTAAAAAAACACATATCCACCTACAGTACACAAACCAAAAACATCAAAACAATTACCAACTCACACACGTCACAACCCCACAACACATCAACACACTAGCACACCAGCAATACAAAACAAAAAAACAGTGACAAATAGTTTTCCTTCTTCCACTTGCAAATACTTTATTTGCAGTCACAGACACACGATATAACCTGTAACCAAAACATAACAAGAAAACAAGAACAAGTTTCTTTTTATTTGAAAGCTTACAAATATGTTTCATGTGTTTAAGAAATCAAATTAACACAAATTTAGGGGCAAAAAAATTTTTAAAAAAACACATAACATCCTACAGTACATATCCCGAAAACGTCAAAACAATCAAAATAATTACCAACTCTCAAACGTCATAACCCACAACACATCAACACACCAGCAACACAAAATAAAAAAACAACCACAAAACAGTTTTCCTTCTTCCACTTGCAAACACACCATTTGCAGCTACAGACATACAACATAACATGTTACCAAAACAGAAGAAGAAAACAAGAACACATTCCCTTTTATTTGCAAGCTTACAAATATCTTTCATGTGTTTAAGAAAACAAATACAACTCAAATATGGGGACAAGAATAAATTTTCAAAAAACACATACCAACCTACAGTACACAGCCCAAAAATATCAAAACAATTACCACCAGGCACACATCACAACCCCAAAACACATCAACACACCAACAACACAAACAAATAATGAATGAACAACTCCGTGTCAATTGCAAAACACCTCAATTCCGTTCATACACTGTTTTAACAAAGGATCAACTGCACAAAGAGACACAAAACATTTAGCAATACAAAACAAAGAGTTATACTACTAGTACAAAACATATAGGCATACTACCAACATAGATTTCTCAAAACATCAAGAGAATTAACACCTAGAAGACAACATCACACCAATAACACGTGAATCAACACACAAATAACACAAATAAAAACAATGAACACACTATTTCTTTCAATTCCAAACATCTAATTTACAAATCAAAGCCAAATACAACATATGATCTAAAAAAATAGATTTATATCACTACATCACAAACTAGACTGGTACAACTCATTGACAAACAACTGTATTAATCACATATCAAAACCACATTACTCACAATATTAAGACACAATTAAAAAATTAACAAATATAACATAAATCGAGAACTTAATCATCAAATCAACAAATCAATACAACATAAGGAAAAATCAAAAAAAGAAATATATTATATATATACACACAACATTCTAAAACAAATTTTTAAGTGTGAAATTTGTTTACAAGTTTTGAAACAAAATATCATCCCCTTCATTATGCATATTTGTTTACAATTAAGATCAACACCATCGTCAATTTCTCCACCAAGTACAATACACCAAAAAACACCTAAAAACCAACAGATTCCTTCACATAACTAAACAATTTTGCAGCCAAATCCAACTAAGCAACTGCTGAGTTAAACTTCGAGGCATCATGGGAAGCCGATTGTATAACAGATACTCAAAATACTTGATCACAAACAACTCACAATCATGACTGCAAAACAAGTATAAAAATGACAAAATAAAAACATCATATCATTATTCAAAAATTGCCAACTTAACATAAATTAAAATGCTCAACAACATGCCCATTATTTTGTTGGGGCAGGTTGGTTACAAACTCCATACCAAGCTGTGCCAAATGTGACTTGTCTCCAGCCTTATCTGAACCCCAAAAACCGGCCCGTGCTATCAAATAAGGCCACAATTTGTAATATAAACCCACGAGCTCTCGCGTATCTTTGCGACGTGAACTTGGAGAACTAGAGTTGTACACAAGCACATTGCGCTTCTGAATATCAAAATGTAGCAAAATCTAATGTGGAGTTATCCACATAAGCACTGGAAGCAGCACATGATCAACATATCCCCAACTTCTGCTCATATCCATCTTTCCACCCCTAACATGGCTAACAAGTGAATGCTTTGCAGTGATTGATGAGGGATCATCTAACAACTTTTGGTAATCCTTGTGCATCAGATGCACAAAAATAGAGTCAGTAGTTGTTACCCACATCTCAACTTTTGAACTATGACTTGTCAACTGGTGCAGAGAGTAGAAACAGACATTGATATACTGCAATGATATAAAATGAGAAAAAACAACTGTCAGATAATGCAATGTCACTGATAAACCCAATAACAGAACAAATCAAACATTATAAAATATAATAAACAGATAGAGATATACATGAGTACTCAGATCACTACCAACCTCAATCAAGACATACCACCATATTTTGCTACTAACCGTGGTAACATGGAAATCAAAAGGAGAATTTATCACATTAGTAATGTGACAAAATTTCTTTCTACAAATATAATAAACTTCAGCTAATAACCAAAACAATAAGAAATAACCAAAAAAAAAAATCTACAACAGAGACAATACTAACTTTTGCTTTAGCTTATACCCAAACTTGAACTGGGCATCAATCTCTTCCAATTGCTTATCATCAGCAGGTGCCATCTCATATTTCAAAATAAGCAAAACATCACCCCCACTCTCAACCTTTCCACCATATGACATATCATTAGGAACAAAATGCGACAACAATAGCTTCCCTAGCTAATGTGGCCTCTTCAAATCAAAATCATCAACATCAATTTTCACAACTTTTTTTGGGGGGTGGAGTTTGTACAACCTCATGCTATTTAAAATTTATGATATTATTAGTACACAACACACACTCATCAATGCAACAACAAAAGTAATTTTTTTTTTGTCCCTAAAAAATAACAAAACAAAAACAGACAAGCAAAAAACACAAAAAGACTCACTGAATCTTCATCTCTAAAGATGTAGATACCTGACATCGATATGATAACACATCCCTCACATTATATTCAATTGCAACCTACAGATAAAAACAAATAATTAAAAGAGTAGATAGAACATAATAACAAAAACACATATAAACAACAAAAACAAAACAAACAAAAGTTCTAAAAATTACATCCTTCTTCTTCTCCATTGAAATGTTACAGGCAGCAACAACAATAGCATCCAACTGGCTCTGGACATTCTCATCAGCAAGAATATCATCATTCTATAAACAAAAATATTTTATAAAACAAAGGAAAATATAATTAAACTAAAAAATAAATTCATACAGTAAAAAACAAAAAAACCAAAAAAATAAAAAAATTAAATAAAACATCTTTTAAAACAACAAGAATACCTTATGCATTTTCTGCATAGATGAATTAGTCACAGCATCAAGCTGCCTCTGAACTTCTTCTTGAGAAAAAGTGCATCATCTTCAGATGCTGGACTGACATATACCGGAACAATTGGTTGTTAGACGGGACTCAAGCTAAGCTGTAAATCAACGGATGGACTACCCAGAACTAGAGTAGAAGCAGTCTCAACACATGTATCATCATCA